>PVIH01008562.1:0-89784 GCA_004025045.1 Sigmodon hispidus
TCTTGAGGGAGGGGGGAAAGAACTGGATTTGGCCAGAAGTGGAGACTGATCTAAGCATTATTGGGTCAGTGGGACCATAGGACTGTCTGCTCCCTGCCCAGGGAGGGGATGGGCAGTTGCAGAGAAGAAAAATGACCAGATGTGTTGGGAGGGGGAAGAGACCTTGAATAAGGATATATAGGGAAAGCTGAACACAAAGCTATATGTGTAGCAATCTTATTTGTATTTCTACCCTTGATAAGCCATGCTTATGATTCTTATCCTCTGTATAGTTATTGTTAACTCTTCTGCATTTTAAATTCTTTTTACTGTTTTTTTTTTGATAAATACAAAATAAAGAAGGAAAAAAAAACAGTGAGTGAATCACTATTAAGGACATATGAGAGCAAAGTGAAGCTAAGAGTTGACAGGAATCTGACATGGGGAATCTATCTGTACTTTTTCAGACCTGCCTTGTGAGACATTCACATCTCTCGTCAAGGCTGCACTGCTCAGTGCTCTTGGTGTTATAATTCTTGAGAAACAAATACACTGGCTAGATGAAACCAACCCATTTACAGCATATATATGCCCTTAGTGTCCATTGCAGTCCTTTGTCTTTTGATGTACTCACAGAGGCTTGTGGGCGCCTACTCCAGCAAAGAATTTTTCATCTTATTGCTTCCACCAGGAACCCTCCCTCTGCTATCTAACATGAGCCAGTTCACAGCTTCCATGGAGGACTTTATAAGCCAAGTGTGGTGGTTAAGGCCTAAAAATCTGGTATTCTCAAAGCTAAGAAAGAGGAAGGAGCTGTGATAGCACTCCAGGCCAGCCTTGGATGTCCCAAAGCCAAAAAGGATTTATGAAAGTGGTGCTGAGGATACTATTATGTTCCATTTTATTTTTTGTTTTATTTTATTTTTCAAGACAGGTGTTTCTGTGTAGCAATGACTGTCCTGAAATTTGCTCTGTAGACCAGGCTGGCCTCAAACTCATAGAGATCTCCATGCTTCTGACTCGGGAGTGTAGGATTAAAGTCGTGCACCAACACTGCCTAGCTTCTTTTTGTTTGGAAACAGGATCTTGCTCTGTAGTCCAGGCAGTTCTGAACTGGAAATCCTCTTGCTCAGCCTCATGGTGCTAGGATCATCGGCATGTGTCACTACTGAAAGCTATAACTGTATGGTACTTTTGTGTGTGTGTCAGAGGTTAGGAAACTATAGCCTGAGGGTCGAACAAAACAAAAACAAAACCAATAAATTCATCACCTATTTTTTGTGTGACTTTGGTTCTGTGGATGATTTTTATGGTTGAAAACAAGATAATGATATATTATGATACTTTAAGAAGTATGTGAAATATCAAGTCTCTAAATAAATCTGTGCTGAGACAATCATTCTTACTTGTCTACACATTGTCAATGTACATTACATTTTTACTCTAATTTTGACCTGTTTAAGGTGTTGATTTAAAATTACCGAAGCAAATTCTGAGCTTATAAACTCTTACACAGTCTTACACAATCTATAAAGTATATCTCAGTGGCCCCAGGGTATAACATATTGTTAGCTGCTCAATTATTTAATGCTGCCAAATAAAGTACAGCCTTTATAAATCCTGAGGCATAATCTGATTTTGGGTGAAAATATGTAAAATGCAACTTAGAAATATGTTATTTGAGTATATTGATATATATACATAAATGCATATTTTATGTGATAATGAAGATTTAATATTAATATGATTTATTATTAAGTATACTCTGTTTTAGATGTGAAACTCATCTCAATAAATCAAGATAAGACCTCTAAGCACATGACAGCATTTACAAATAGCCAGTTAGCAATGGAAGAATGTTTCTATAAGAACCACTCTTTTAAAATCTTTCTTGAATTTCCTGTATATTTTAAATTATGAGTTCCATTACATCATATATACCTACAGGTTTTAGATGATAGTGCAGCTTTTCTGCTTGTGTGGACAACAGAAGGCATATTTTACATGTTTATGAAATTATCCTTTACAATGAAATGGAGAAAATATATCTAGTTGTTTTGTGTGGTCTTAATATTGTATTTCCATCCCTAAACTTAAACAATTAAATCCTAACCCATAAAGTGATGGTAATCTGGAGAGAGGGTCTGGCTCAGGTAGTTAGGCCATCTATGGTGGTCTATCTATCTATCTATGGACTATTAGGTGGACACCAGCAGGTAGTGAATCAGCCAACCCCTTGATGTTAGACTTTACATCCTCCAAAAGTACAAGAAATACATTTGTTTTATTTAGAAGTCACTTCATTTATAAAAGTCTGCAATAGCCTTATAAACAGTTTAGGAAGAATTTCATATGTTAACTAGAGAGCCAAGTATCTAGGCTAGGAAGCACTCAATATGCTAACTAGAGAATCATCTAACTGGGCTAGGAAGCATTGCACATGGTAACTAGAATTTGTTATTCCTCTGCAAGTTCCACCTTGGAAGATGGACTTGAATCCACTGTGAACTTCTGGCACCTTGAAATTGCATTTCTCCTCCTAATTCTAAAAATTATAATTTGGCAATGTTAAATGTAAAATAGTTTTCACCTAATTCTCAGATTCAGTTAATTTTTTTTATAGCAAAAACTGGAATTAAATTTATATAGAGATTCTGACTTTCAAAATCTGAAAGGTCAATGTCATATTTAAGAATTTTTTTCAAATGCAAATATTAAATCAAATATTTAATCCAAAGTCTATGCATAGATGTGCTTTTAAGATTAATAAGAATTTTTAAAAGGTACTATCATGGGTTTTTATTTTTTCAAAATCACATTTAGAAAATTGAAAGATATTTAAAAGAATATTTAAAATTGATTAAAGTGAAATGAGGAATTCCATAAAAGGGAAAAAATTAAGATATAATCATTTAATACTATTGCATATTTCTATGTGGAATAAACATGCATGGGTTTAAGTTGTGACAACAAATGATGACCCTTTATACTTTTTTAGTTTTGAGTTCCCCTAAAATTATCTGAACTATAAATCCATATAGATACTAGAGTTTAACATAATGTCCCCTCAGTAAAAAATTCTTAACCAGGTTCCAGAACCTACACTTAGGGACCCAGGATGATATACTAAAGGACATGTATATGTTCATCTTTTTGGAAGAAGAGAGTTCCTATTATATCCCCATAAGTTTGCATGACACCAGAATGATTAAAAATAGCTACATACATTAATAGTGCTATGGCTTTATAAAAGATTTTCAGGGTTATGGGGTTTTTTTTAAAGAAATTAAGAAAAAAACATAGATATATCTACTAAATATAGCAGATGACACAGTTAGGGAAAAAGAAACAAAACCAAACTTTGTGTCAAAATAACCTTGCAAGGCATCTCACTCCAAGCTATTTTTACATCATTAAAAGAAAGAAAGAAAAAAAGAAAGAAAGAAGACAAAATCTGACCACAAAAGTGAAGCACATCTAAGAAAGTAAACAGCTTTGGGAATCTGTTAAAGAATCCATCTGTACTACAGAGGGACAACAGTTAATAACGATGTATGGTATGTAGCTGTCTCTTGGTACCTTCTCTATTTCTTCCCAGAACTTCAGTATAAGACAACAAACGATTAACTGTCTGTGAAGACACTCTCAAGGCAGGAAGTCTACAAACTGCTTCTAGTAAGATTAGAAACCCCTGAACTACCATTTAACTGATGGTAGCTATCATTTGGATATAGAAGCTTTAATAGGCTTGTACAAAATAAATGATGGGCATAAGAAGTGTGTAAATATCTATACAGGAGAACTAGAGCTTTATGCAAAAATAACACAGGAACAACAACCTGGCCTTTTTTAATTTTTTAATTCTTCTAAATTGAGCAGATTTGACCAAGCCAAACATTTAATCTAGCCAGCTCATTGGAATTTCTTTTTATTCGTAAATGGAGCAGCTAGGAAGGAGGTAATTTGCTCTCCATTTGAACAGGATGCTTGTTCATAGTGACCTAGAGTTTATGGAGCTATTTGTGCTTTCATGGATATGGAAACAGTTATTTATGTAGGAAGGATACACATAACTTTATCCATTCCTCAAGCTTTCAGCTTTGGATATGCTGGCAGTGGCTGGTCCCAACGAGGCTGGATACACAAGGATGAACTATATTTACCTGAAATGTATTCAGATCCTCAGGCAGGACATGGCTCTGGGTTTCAAGAGGCCCAAATGAGCTATGGCTGGTCATTTGTCATCATTATGCTCTCGTTAACTCCCATTAAAAGGTGGCCAATAATTCCTAGAGATTTGTAATTCGGGCTCTAATAGTCTTTGAGGCATGCTTGAAAACTACTATCATATACAACTAATTTGGTTCCTATTACCACACACATTCCAAACACCAGGGAACTTATTTAAACCAGCTTAAGCATGCCTTCATTAGAACAGAAATCGTTCTGTAGGCTGTTACTGAAAATTTAAACATGTTAGAAAATTAATCATTATGATGAATTAATACTAACAGAAGACTATGTTTCTGGACTTAGTTTAGTTTTATAGCTCTATGGAAATCCATTCACCTTAAAAAATACCAGATTCTGAACATAGAAATGGAGTGTATTGACCTACCTAATCTTTTGAAGTTACTTTACAACATTATTCTGTGGGTTTAAACAAATTATTGCTCAAACAACACCTCTCTGTGAACATTCTAGTGCTTCCTCCATTCATCTCCTTTACTAATAATATAAGGGTCAATAGTGGCAAGCATTGTAGCAAGGCATCAGAGCCGCATTCTCCTTCCTTAACTGAGCATCTGGACTAAGAACCATCACAATGCAGATCAGAACAGCTGGATAGAAAGCTGAGAAGGACCACAATGGAAAAGAATGCTTAATTACCCTTTCCATCAAGTTAATTTTTCCCCTTTGGCAATGTAAACAAAGAAAAATCTGCTCCTATTTTTAGTTGCCTGTGATTTGGTTGTTTCAGCATCCTTGACCTCCTTTTTTTTTGACCTTAACTCTTTCTACCTTGCAAGGTGTCACACTGTGGGCCTTCTTGACATTCTTGAAAAGTAAATCTGACCAGGCCTTAGGTATGAGATATAGCTAAGGCTCTCAATGTGAATAGAGTTGGAATTCTGTGGGATAGTACATTGACTTCACAAGTCTACTATATAGTTATACTCAGCAACAGCATGTTCTTTACTATCGCTCCTTGGTTTCTGCAAAGGATGTTTTCTTTCCCAGACCCCTTCAAATACCAAAATTAAAAGATTAACAAACCATGTATATATAATCTATGAATACTTTATCTCTAGACTACTTACAGCACCTAATGAAATATAAACAGTACAGAAATAATTGTTATGATTATGAAGAATGACAAGGAAGTAAGTTTTCCATGTTTAACATTTTTTATAATACTTTGAGGGTGAATTAGTTGAATAGACAGATGCAATATTGACAGATAATGGAGTCAATCTTTTTTTAAATCACTAAAAGGGTAAATTTTAAAGTAACTGCAAAACAAAAACAAAAATGGCATCTTAGGTTATGTAGATATGATTTCCTTGACTTAGTTATACTACAAAACAGATATATGTTACATCTCAGATTGAGAATGTCCTCCAAAGGCTCATATGGAAATGATTGGTCTTCATCCTGACATTATTGATAAATACTGGAAACATCTAAGGAAGATGGTTTCAAGTCACTGAAAGTTTACTCTTAAGGGAAATTATGAGACGCTGATATTCCCCTTCCTTACTTTTTAAGGAAATCATGTACCACATACTCCTAAAATGATGGATTGCCTCACTATAGGTTCAAAAGTAATGATGCCAACTGACCAAAGCCTGAAACAAACAAATAAAAACAAAACCATTTTTTTCCTAAATGGGTTGATTACCTCAGGTATCTGATCTATCTACTGAAAGCTGACCGCTGCAAAACATTCCAAAATTTTGTACTGTAAACTATAAAGGCATAAAATCCATTTCCCAATAAGTTCATCCACAAATGTGAGAGAATAGATTTATTTACACTTCAATGTAATTTGATCAGATAATAAAAAGCTATTGTATTGTAGTGCTGAGAGTACCCTACCCCTAGAAGAATAATAAGGGCTTTTATAGTTAGCTTTGAGTAGTCACAGCCTAGCAGTGGATTAGTAGCTATGAGTTATTTTATTTCAATAAAAAATTAAGCCAGTTGAGTCTATGTACATATTCACAAATGTGTTAACTCAGGTCTCCTGTTGTTTCAATCAGACCCTAAAAAGGCAAGTGGAGATGTTATTCATAACCAAAGATTTTCTAGAATTTTTAAAGACTAAAACTCATAGTTCATCCTATTGGATCCCAACTCATCTTTCTTCACAAAATGATGTAAAGTGATGTTTGGAGACTACAGTAAGAACATGAGCCAGGCAGTGGTGGCGCACAACTGCCAGATGGCTGTGGCACATGCTTTTAATTCTAGCACTTGGGAAGGAGTGGCAGGCAGATCTCTGTGAGTTCGAGGCCAGCCTGGTCTACAAAATGAGTTCCCGGACAACCAGGACTGCTACACAGAGAAACTCTGTCTTGAAAAACAAAAGGAGAAGGAGTGTAACAGGCTCTTTGTAGAAGCTGTTAATTCTATGTGGACTTCAAAAAAAGATTTGAAAATCTTTGCGTGACCATGGATTTGTTCTTCATGTTGGGAAGTGCCCACAAAACCTATCCAAATGAGCAAAGAATAGAAATTGATTGACTTCCATTTTCTCATGCGCTTTCCTTTTTTTTTTTTTTCTAATTTTTTCCACCATGTGTATTACTTCAGAGTAATTTACTCTATGAACTTGAGCACAGTTATTTTACTCTTGCCTATGTTACTGTACATTCAAACTGAATCCAATTGTGATGGTTTGAAAGAAAATTGCCCAAAACGGAGACAGGCACTATTAGGAGGTGTGACTTTGTTAGAGTGAGTGTGGACTTGTTGGAGGAAGTGTGTCACTGTGGGGGTGGGCTTGGAGGTCTCCTTTGCTCAGGCTCAGTGTGACCCTGACTTTACTTCCTGTTGCCTATAGATCTTGTTGTAAAACTCTCAGCTCCTTCTCTCTCCAGGTCTACCTGCATGCTGCCATGACTCCCCATGATGATAACAGACTAAACCTCTGAAACTGTAAGCCATCTCATTAAATGTTTCCTTTTATAAGAGTTGCTCTGGTCATGGTATCTCCTCACAGCAATAGAAACCCTAAGACACCAATTAATTTTTACTATTTTTGTATAATGCTAGTAAAATAATGGTAGCAGCAAAAATCTAAAGCTGGAGTTGATCTGCTTCATTTCCTCATGCTCCTTCCCACTTCTGAGATCTCTTTAGAGCTACACTCAATAGGGTTAGAACAGAGCCAGCCACCTGATGGCAGACTGTGTCTACCTACTCTGATCCTGCTGGACCACTGTAAGACTGCTTCAGATAGTTCTAGTAGACAAACTTTCTGAGACTGATGAGAGTATGCTACCATGGGTAGACCAGGAGTGTCAAGGGTTAACCACCTGATTCTTGACCCCAAAGGAATCAGAGACGACAGCATTTTTTCTCCCTCATGAATATACTTCTGAATCTATCCCACAGCTTTCTTAGTTGAACACGGCCTTAGATTTCTTTAGCAGCACCTTGCTTGCTGATACTGTCCACTGGGAATCTTTTCTTCTCTGTTTCATTTCTTTATGCCTCCTTTGTACTTCTGGTACCACCAAATATACACTGCACACTTTAAGATTAACTTTGTAGGAACCCAAACCAACATGGCCTAGATAATCACCAATATTTCTTCTGAGACTTGGTGTCCAAACTGAATTCTTACCTTCTTTTCCTGACTGAATTGTTCTATTATAACATCATGACTTTAATTAGATAACATAGAGAACAGTGCCTTCTACCTAATCAGAAAAAATGAGGGAGAGGTTGCCATTTGCTGTACCTTATTACCCTGACAGTTTGACCACAGATAACAGTGAAGAATTGGTTTTGGAAAGATATATACAAATTGGCCTACCCTTTAGGGATTATTGACATGAGACAGTCAAATGACAGTGGAGGAATAATCTTTGATTATTAAGCGTTGATTAGATCTCTCTTCACAAGCTACTGCCTTCTGAATGATGGGATAATGGAGTAGCACTTTACTCCCTGGTTTTTGATCAAGATTTAAGTCTAGCATGCACCACTCATATATAACTTGAATATGTGAATCTTGTAAGTACATTATCTAATTTTACATTTATTATCTAAGTGTAAATATATAGGTACGTTAAGTTATTCTAAAGTTATTTTAACAAATATTATTTGAAGATATTTGGCATTCTTTTAGATTCATCTTTTAAAATTTCATTTTTTATATTTATTTCTTTTTTATTGGTTTTATAATTGCCTTTTTTATTATTAATTGATTTCAGTAAGTTTCATAATTTTTCCTTTTATTATTATTATTATGAACAAAGAAGTCCCACTTTCTAACCTTGTATTCAAGGTCCATTCTCCCTCCCACCACATCAGGTCATTCTTTCTTCTCCACAAATCCCCATCCCTTCCCTGGGCAGGCTGCAGTCAGTCCCATGGTCCTACTGCCCCAATATTGCTTAGTTCAGTCTCCACTCCTGGCAGATGCACTTTTCTCCCCCTCCCTCAAGAGTGAGTTGGGTGTTCCTCTAGGGGGAGTGGGATCCAAGGTGTCAGTCCAGGGTGTTTCTGATCCCAAGCTGTTCAGTGGTTGTGGTTTGCAGCTTAGGCATGCTTTGCTTTTTTCTTGTTTGTTTGTTTGTTTAGAGTCCACTAATGAGTGGGTACATTCCCTGCTTATCTTTCTGAGTTTGTGATACCTCACTCAGTAGGATATTCCCCAAATCCATCCATTTGCCTGCAAATTTTAGGATATCATTTTTTCTTACTGCTGAGTAGTACTCCGTTGTGTAGATGTACCACAGTTTGTTAATCCATTCTTCAGTTTAGGGATATCTAGGTTGTTTCCAGGTTCTTGCTATTACAAATAATGCTGCTATGAACATAGTTGAGCTAATGCCTTTGGAGTGTGACTGTGCATCTTTAGGGTATACACCCAGAAGTGGTATTGCTGGTCCTTGGGAAGATTGATTCTCAATTTTCTGAGAAATCGCCATATTGCATTCCAAAGTGTCTGAACAAGCTTACACTCCCACCTCCAATTTCAAAATATAGAGCATTTGGGAAATTTGTATCAGAATAAAAACAGACACAAAGCTAAAGAGTAGATGAGGATAGTCATGCAGAATAAAACAAACTAACTAAATTTTATTTTCTGATATGAGTCTGGTTGTAGAAAACAATCAGGTGATACTTAATGTTATAGGAAATGGGTATATAGAAGTATTAGTATGATAAGGATATTATTTTCCAAACAAACTGAGAAAAGTGTACTAAATACCAGAGATTAAAAATATATTACAGGGGTAGAATGCCTGTTCTTAAAAGTGCATGGCTGTGGGTTCAATTCCCAGCACCACGAAAAAAAAAAGTACTACAAAACGTTATTTTCTAACAACCTTGAGAAATACACTAAGGATCAACTTTAAAATGGGCTATTTTATACTTTTAAAATAACATTATTTGAATTTTCTGATATTTTAGAGCAAGTTATAGCACAATTTCTAGAAATTATGATCAGTTTTCCCAATCTACTCTGCTTCATCTTTCCCAGGCTTATTGGCTTAAATAATGTACATTTACTCCTTAGAGTGCTAGATTCTGGGGTAGGGTAGAAGGGGAAATATAGAGAGTGATAGCTAACACTAAAGACCCTGAAAAAGTTAACTGAAAGCCCCACTACTAGAGACACTTCCTAAACTCACAGACATATAAGAAGAGGTTTAGTGGAGTTATCCTATAATAAGGGACAGTGACCCTTCCAGACACCATAAACTATCAAATAAAACCCCCATTTTAGGGAGTATTAGTGGGTTCACAAATAGTCCTCAAATATTACATCCTATTTCCCTTAATCTTGGTTATCCTCTAAATTGAACTTGATGGTAAGATCCTACTGTAGAAGAGATCAAACACATTAGTCATACATCATATAACCAAAGTGACACTGACTTAGAAGCTTAAGTCTTACTGGATAGCTTTAATAGTGATGGAAAATGCCATGGAAACTATCAGAGGAGAAAAGTAATCATCAATCTTATCAATCAGAGAATCCAATGAGCTACAACAATGACTGGCCTGGGAACACATGTCTCTTGGTACAATAGTCCTGTGAATGTTTTTGTAGTTACCAACACTTTCTGATTAGATTGCAGGTTCTTCCATAACATGGAATCTGTGTCTGGCTCCATATTTGGTCATAAAACTTGTGGCTAGAGAGCTATTGTGTTCTAGAGCCTATTATTCTGCTAAATAGACACAATATTAAACTCTAAATGTCTTATATATTATACATGTATGTACATCCATACATTGATGCATCTCTTGGCCCACATCAGAGAAGCTTCTTTTTTTCAGTAGATGATAATGAACATAAAGATCAATGTAAATGGAATAAGAGACAATTGAATGCCCAATTGTAAATGAGACATCTATACAATATTCCCTTCTTCAAAGCCTCAGGGATTATTGATGAGGAGGCAGAAAGATTCTAAGTGCCAGAGGTGGTAAATGACTACAAATAAATGAAATTTTTCAGAAACAACAGGGCAGTTGCACATATACCTTGCACAAAACTCACACAAAATCCAAGAATAAGGTAGTAGGGAGGTGGTCACAGAGTCCCATTCTTAGTTAAGGAGCTATAGACAGTTGATTACTGCTGGGAGAAGGGGAATTTCCTTCAGGGATGCAGGTCATGACAGGCTACCCATGTCTCAGGTCATGGTTCTGAACCCATAGGTCTAAAGATAGCAGGAAGTGAACTCACTGAGTTTTTATAAAACAGAACACGGGAGGTTTGAAAGGGCGATGGTGGATTGGGGGGGTGAGGATGAATTTGTTCAAAATACATTCTATGCATATATGAAACACTCAAGGAAAAGAAAAAGTTGAGGGGAAAAATGGGCTTGCCTACTGCACTGGGTCAGGGAGCCCTGTGGTCTTCTCAGGCATATTAAGATGGTGGGGAAATCCTGTTTAGGCACTCCCTCCACTATTGATGGGAGACCTAGCCATGGACATTCTGTTAGTTATTAGAGGTTTCCCTAGCACCTGGCCTTTTTCCAACCCCACATTGGCTATCCATCTGTTTTGTTCTCCCTCTTTGTTGCTGCTCTCATTCAATCATCTCTTTCTCTCATGATTTGATCCCACCTCTTCCTGCTACCCAATATGATCCCAATTTGCTAAGAAGATCTTCTATATTTTCTCTTCCTATGGAGATCCCTGGGTGTCTCTCTGAAACCACCCTAACTGACATCACAGAATCTACATCCAACAATGAATGGAGGAAGAGGCAGAGATCCATGGCTGAGCACTGGGCCGAGTTCTTGGAGAGAGGGAGAGGAGAGTCTGAATGAGCAAGAGGATTGGGATTATGAGGAGAAGTTCCACAGAGATGGCTGGCTGGAGCTCTGGGGAGCTCACTGAATCAAGAGCAGCCACTGGGGAATCATTGGAAAAAGAAGCTAGGCCCTTCAAGGGTTGTTGACTGTCAATTGGCATGGGTAGTATGTGGAGCCTTGAGAAGTGAGAGCAGACTGTATTCCTCTGCATGAGCTGTCACCTTGGAGTCCATTTCTTGCAGAGGAGCACTTAACCCAATCTTGATATTGGGATGAGGGAATCGTACCTGCCTGGAGTGGATGTACCAGGCTGAGCTGACCCACCTTGGGATTTCTTGCCCTTTTTGGGGAGAGGATGGAGTATGGGGTGTGGGAAAGTGAGGGAGGACTGGGAAGGCTTGGGAGGAGGGAAGGGAGTGAGCAGGGGAATACATGAAAAAAAAAGACCCTTTAAAAAATAAAATTAAAGATGGTGGGGAAAGATAACCCTAAGGGTGAAAGAGTGGTGCTAATATTTTGGTGGTAAAAATAGTTCTCTAATTGGAGTTCAGGCATTCCAACAGGAGAAAAATCATGCCTGATACTGGACATCTGGCCAACCACCCTGAACTAGTGAGGTCACAGATCTTAGAGAAGAATCTATTATCAGCACCTCATTAAACAGCATCATTCCTAAATTTATTCTAAATACTTGTTCTTATACTCATAGAAAAAAAGTTTCTCTTTGTCATAAAAGGAAATAATTTCAGAAAACATTAAGTCAAAATATAGAGAAGTGATTATAGGGTTACTAGTCCTACTTGATATGGTGATAATACAACTCTAGTATCTAGATCTCAGGGAACATGGAAAGAGGAAAAGATTATGAGATCCAGAAGATCAGGAAAGCTGCTTGAGAGTGTGTCTCCTAACAATGGTAGGAAAGATTCACCCATGATACTCCATCCAGCTAACATGGCTGATCAATAAGACCCAAAGAGCTGCAACACCAACAGACATGTTGACATAAAGGCAGAGATCTCTCAAGGCTCCATTCATTGGCAAAGAACATCAGGCAACCAAAGATTGGTGAGTGTTCCAGGGATGAGGTCCCTAACTGGTTATCAAATACAAGTGGTCAGCCCCCTAAATCATACAATACAAATAAAACTAAAAGGATTGAGCATGACATATTTATAAATATAACAATAACAATAAAAGAAAACAGAGGTTGTGATTTCAAGAGGGAGCAAGGGGGATATGTGTAAGTGCTTTGAGAAAGTAAAGGGAAGGGAGAAAATGATGTAATTATATTTTATGAAAAATATACATTGGGAAGGGAAAAGATAGGAAGAGAAATTAAGTCATTTCTTGTGGCCATTTTAGTATTTTAAAAATAATTGCAGTACTACAACAAGATGTATCAGCAGAATACAGTGGTACCAATTTTAGTCGAGAAGTATACCAATGCATTTCTCCAAAAGGTAATATCAGCTTATCAGTATCTAATGTTTTACCACTGATGGAAAAAAAAATGAAGTCTATCCTAAGAGTCTACCACATAAAGACTGAATAATTTTGAAACAAATTTCTGCTCATACCTTCTATTATTTTCATGCTAAAGCATCATTGTAAATAAAATCAACAAAACATTTAGGATTGAATTTTACATCCTATTGTTAAGGGAAAGCCATGGTATTAGGGCTAACTGTATTAGTAGATGAAGCTGATGAGATGCTGAGTCTACCTTTCCCAAACTTTCCACCTTGACTTCTCTTAGTGTTCAGGGCAATTATTATTTTTTTATATATAAATAACAAAGAGCTTTAAGGTGAAGATCTCATTGAAAGAGTCCATTGGAGTCATCTCAGGACAATGAAAGCATTACATTGCTCGGGATTAACCCAAAGATGAGAACAAGACAGTCAATTAGAGAAAGAAGAAAAGGCCAGCCCTGACTAGACAGAGTATGAGGGATGGGAAACTGTAACTCAGCCAACAGAAATCTCTTAGAAAGTAGAAATTTTACTTTGGCTTGTACAGCAGCCTCTCCAAAGAGTTACAGGAATGGCTTGAAAATGTATCTACTTTCCAGACAGATTTTCCTGAGCACATTGAACTACTACTACTTATACACAAATGATATCTAATGGCAGAAAATGTTTGCTTGTGTTGACTTGACCCAAATATCCTAGTCTGGTATCTGCAGTCTTCCATAGACATGGCACTTTGCTCAGCAACTGATGAGTGGATCTGTCAGGTAGGCCAGAAAGTTTGTCCATTGTACCTATTATCCATTGCACCTAAAACAGGTCTTTGGTGTCCTACTTTCAACTGTTCATAAATGTTCTTCTTGTAGATAGAATAGCTTCTGCACATATCTTTCAGATGCTAGCTCAAGACTCAGCTTTTATACTTACATCACAGTTAACCTGAGGCCAGAGGTCATCTTCAAAACCTCTCAGTCAATTTCGGCATTTTCCATCCCCAGCACTTACCATGCTGCAGTCAGTCTTACTTAGTTTATATCCTAGCTCTGTGTTCTCAGATTAACTATACTACTGCTCCAGGCTTCATTTTCTTTACTTTAAATTGGGATGGTAATTGTAGTTAGATGAGAGATGAAATGAAAAGAGAAAAAACACATAATATTTTAGTCTGGAAACTAGTTTACAATGAGGGCTAAATAATTATTAGTTGATGATAGTGTTGTTATTTAGCATTTCACACATGCTCCTCTATTTTTCCATCTAGACTGTAAAGTCGTTGAAGGGCAAGAACTGTACTTTTTAATTACATTACATCTTACTTATAGTTAAGGCCAAATAAAAAATATGTTGGTGGCTGTAACATACCAACAACTTTTAATTGGTAGCTTTTAGTAGGCCAGACAGTGTCCTAATCACTAAGAATCAATGGAGACTCAACATAGATATCATTTCTCTCCTGATGAAACTTAATTATTGTGTTGGTGGAGGTGACAGATATAGCTTTATAATGACTGCTTAACACACACAGGGTCCTCAGTTGGATCCTCAGCAATGCAAGGAAGGAACCTTGATCCTTCGACATCCCCAAACCTATTGGCAGGTTAGAGATATGGCTCAGTTGGTAAGAGTACTTGCTTAGCATTCTCAAAGAACTAGATTTCACACCCAGCTACATAAACCACCCTTGGTGCCACATACCTCTAATCCCAGAGCTAGGAAGGTAAAGAGGTAAAGGCAGGAGGATCAGACACACACACACACACACACACACACACACACACACACACACAAAGAGAGAGAGAGAGAGAGAGAGAGAGAGAGAGAGAGAGAGAGAGAGAAACAGAAACAGGGAGGGAGAGACAGAGATAGAGAGAAGAAGGAAGGGAAAGGGGAATGAAGGGGTGTGTATATGTCTTTCTTAATTCAGGGCAGATAAAGGTCTAAAGAAGAAGAAAATATCCACTGAAAGAAAACTGGCTTTATTTTTCTTCTCACTCTAATTTCTTTCAATCTATTCTTTAGCCTTCAAGTCAAATGTGGCCCTGGGTCTGTCATCCCACCCTAGCGTTGGCTGCCTCATTTGTATTAGAACAATGACTGCAGTTATCACCCATCTCTGAAACATATCAGACAGGTGCTCAGCAGACTCATACCACTTCTCCTATCCTTATAGGAAAGGCACATTTGGAGACTTAAGAGCTCTTTCTGGGCAGCTACATGGTCCATATATCTCATATGACTGACTGATGGCTGATGGGAAAGATATAGATATGACAGGTCCTGCTGTCAAACCTGACTATAAAAACCTCCTTTCCCTTTGATGAATGAGTGTTTGTCAAGTCTCTAGATGGGAGACCATGGGTTAGAAACCAGAAGTCTCAATTAATTTGAATCTCTTAATGAGTATCAGGAACGAGACTTATCCTTATGAATTTTACTGGTATTAGAAAAATCCTTTTTTTCTGAATATTTATGTTGCAGTAGCTGACATTATGTTCTGCCTCAAAGATTTACTGCAAGAACTAAGCAGCATGCTATTTGGAGGGACTTTTGACTGTCCCTATTGTGGATTGTTGCTATTTCTCAAGTCTGTGCAATAAGAATCTGTTTTCAAAAACACATAGGGCACAATTATTTAATTCCTACAGAAGGATTTTAAAATAAAGGTAGAATTCGGGAAAATGGCATGCTACTTCAACAGAGACATTTTGAGAGAAGGGAAAGTAATAACAATTATATTATTTTTAACACTGTATTTTTCTTCTGCAAAACCAGCAAATGTTTGACGACAACAGTCACATCTAATTTCCTACAGAATGATACTGCACTTTCAGGAGGAAGATATTTCTTCTCCTTCTGGAAATCATGTTATGTGGTCTGATAAAAGATAGAATCTTTGCAGCTAGAACCATACTAAAAATCCCAGGACATATGGTTTCCATATGGACCACAAGCAGATGTCTGGATTTTGTGCTGGATGAAAAGGAGAGACTGTTGAATTAGAAGTTTTTTATGGAGAGGAGAGAAAGTGTAAATGAAAGAATTTATTTGTAAAACAAGGTGGAGCTGTACAGAGAATAAAGGTGAAGCAAGAGTCTGATGGTTTTGGTTAGTTCTGCCTTGGGGGATGTGCTAGACAAGTGTCCTGAAGGGGATTCTACCATGGACACAGAGTGTTCAGAAGAAGGCTTAGGATGAAGAGTTAACTCAGGCCCACACTCTCTAGTTTGATCTGCTGGTCTTCTCCTGCTAACCCTGGTAAATATTAGTGTTAGATAGTAATGCTGTATATTTAATTCACTAGACAAGTATATACTAGCACTACTGTTTGGAAGGAAGTCCCAGACAGTGGAAGATAGGAAAGTCATAGGAAACCAGAGCCTGGAATTTGGAATTGTCTTCAGATCTTAAGTAACTAGTCTGGAGTTGAGGTGGGCAGATGTATTTGTCTCTTTATGCATCTGGAATGTAGACATTGATCGAGAAGAGTAACTGGTTCTGCCCCACAGAATTTCAAGGAGGGATACGGTTACCAAGGACAATATCCATGGGTGTGGGAAAATTGAAGTACTACAAGGACCTTCCTGCTTTGTGGTAGCTTTTTGTTTGTTTGCTCGATTGCTTTGAGAATAATAAAACCTAGATCAAGACAGAAGAAATTCCTTTCCCCATACTGTACTGAGTAACAAAATAAGGTCTGTGTATCATTTGCAACACACGCAGACACACACACACACACACACACACACACACACGTGCGCGCGCACACACACATGTACACACACACATATACACTCTATAGGAGTGTCACTGTCCCTTCTGTCTCCTTTTCATGAGTTAACCAGCCAGTTTTTTTTTCCACTTCAATTTAGCCTCCTGCAAAATATCAGGACTCATTACCAAATAAAACAAGAAGGTAAGTATACTTTTAAATATCATCAGTGCATACTAAGAAATTTTGTCTTTGTAACTGGTTTTACGTATTTTACTAAAAGTTGAACTCAGGAAATAGAGTGGGATGAGTGGTATTCACAGACTCAGAGAACCAGAGAAAGACAGAAAAGAAAAAGCAAGAGACACCAAAGACACACAGGAAGAATTATTTCTGGGCTTATAGTAAGGAAACATTTGGTTACAGTGATCTATGATATATTCAAAATAATTAGAAGAACATTAAATTGAGCAATGAATAGAGATGATTGATGGTAGAGGGCTAAGGGAATCAAAGTGTTTACTACAAAATTTGATTATTAATATTATGTATGTATTATCATACAGTACTCTACTAATAAATACAAACAAATGTCAAATAAAACAGAGATACCTGAGCTGGGAAGATGGCACATTGCTAGAGTGTCTGCCATATAAACACAAGGACTTTAGTTTGTATCTCAAGAATACGTTTAAAAAGCCCGGAATGGTACTCTTACAGTGGAGGAGAGAAAGGTACATTCCTGAAATTGGTTGGCCAGCCTAGGCAATTGATGAGTTTCTGGTTCAGTAAGAAATCCTGCCTCAAAAAATAAAAGGTGGAAAGTACTAGAAAAAGACAACTAACCTCAATCTCATATCTCTTCAAGTCAACACAATTAAGTGCATACACTGTACCCATGCACAATACCAAAGAGAAACACACACACACACACACACACACACACACACACACACACACACACACACACACACACACCAGAAAACTAAATCAAACACCAAACATCTTTATGGGACAGAGCAACAGATTTTTGCTTGTGCACATCTATAATTAAAGACTAGAAACAGAAAATCTCTTCCTGAAACTTCTGTAAATTGTTCCCAAGCATTACTGTACCAGGATAAATTCAAGACCCCATCTTCAAAAGTAATTTTAACTTTGCTTATTTTGTATCATAAACCATGTTCTTCAAAGAACATGTAGATTTTTTTGTTGATTGCTTACCAAATTATGTTTTGTGATGCTCAAAAATTGTGTTCTACAATTTTAGCCATTGTTCTATCTATAAGCAATAGAAAAAATATTTAATGATTTGAATTTTATTAATTAATGTACCAAATACTACATATTTCATTTTCTCTCCATTTCTCAATGCGTGTTACATGCTGACGGCTCTGAGAAGTACAGTGTCATTGAAACTGCTTAACTTTGAAATTTCCAATGATTCTAACTTCTGAACTCTCTTACCAGGGAACATATACCAACATCTTCAAGGATTTATAAACATTTAGGTATGAGGCTGCCCAAGCAGGGACACTGTCATATGGTTTCTAAATTTGACAAATATATAAACACTTGACAAACATATATTGCCTGATGCCCTTATGTAACCAAAGCATGATCTCGTGTCTTGTGTGTCTCTCTATGAAACAATGTTGGGATCTCTGGTTTTTAGCAGATTTCCAGCATATGTAATGACAAAAGCACAAATCCTCAAAATTAATTGCAGAAGCTCCTCAAATATCCTTTAAGTAAGTCTTGATTTTCAATTCAAACATTAAAATGGTTGAACTTAACATGTACAATATTTGAGAATCTCTGAGCTCCTCTGAGGATATTTCACAGAAAAACAAACTGATAGCCGTTAGCAGATGTTCTGTATTTATCTAAGTTAGATAACAACACAGCCTTTCCTAAGACTGTTCTACAGAGTTCTTCCAAACTTAATTTTCACACTAATTAAGAAGAAAGTAATAACTCAGATAAGATTACACTAAGTGTAGCAATGAGTATTTGCTTTAAGGAGTGAAGCATGTTGAATATGAGAGATATGGTTTTAGTTTGTAGACAGAAACATCATTTTGCACTGTATTTTCTGAATAGATAAATCTTAGATTCCTTGGTCATAGTGGTCCATTGTGTTGGCACTAATGCTAACAGCACCATATCACTTTAATGGTGATGTCAGTCACTCTTTTGCTTTTCAAGAAACTGTTTTGGTGTTCTCTTATGGGAATCACAATCTGTGAATGCTAAAATCTCTTCTATAAAATAGTGGAGCATTTGTATACAGCATGAGCACATCTTGCCATACACATCAAATCATATCTATGTGTAGAGTTGTCATATTGTATTGCTTAGAAAAGATGGCATGGGAAAAATCTGTACATGCTTTGAATAGATGAATTTTCCCCAAATATTTTTGATATAGCTGGTTACATCTTTGAATGCTATATAAATATTTTTATTTATTTTTGCACAAAACAAAACTCAGAATCAAGCCAAGATAGTCACCAAGGTCATACAGTTACTATAATCACAATCTCAAATCAATTGTGGTCAATAAATCCTGTAAGATTACCTAAAGAATTTCAAACCTAGGCTACTAAATTAGAAAATAATTATTAAGTTCCTTATATAAATTAAGACTTATTTGAACTTAAATTTGTATTTAAACCATTGTGATAAAAAATGCATTCCAGATGTATCAAAAGTCCCCCTACTCTAGGGTTGATTTTGTGTCAAATATTACTACCAAAGTCTTTGGAATATCATCCAATGGAGTACATAGCTGAGTTGACTAGTATATTACAAAAACTATAATTAGTAGAGAAAATAATAAATGTAATGCTATTATATTGATGTCCCATTGACACTTAACAACCTTTGACTAGTATTAAACAAACATACTTTTTGTCTAATAATATACAAATAATTACATATTTTATCAAAGCTAATCCATTTTGAATGCATGTAATTAGAGCTTTTTAAAAGCTTATTAGAAAATCCTCACTTTGAAGTATATCCAAATAATTAGTTTCACCCATAGCAAGTAGTGTGTATACATTCACCACTGAAAGGAGTTTAGAACTTTTGTTTCAAAATAACCTCTAGAACCTCCTATAACACATTTTAAGTACAGTGTTGATTTTTAATTCAAACATTAATGTTTGAGTTCAATACATAATCATATGTGAGGATCTTCCAATGTACTCTAAAGAATATATCAAGGCCAAGGAACTAACCTGAATGAACAGATGTTGAATATTTAGCTGGGAACACCACCTCTCCCAGGGACTGTGGTGCAAAGAAGTAGAGCTTGCCTAGCTGCTAGGACACAAGTTTGAATCTCAGCACCATAAAAACCAAGATAGCAAAAGGAGAAAAATGTTTATTTTGTTAGAGGTCAAATGGTTATATGTTCTACACATGCACTGAAATGCTATAACCCATAACTACTTGTAATTATTATGTGTCAGTTAAGATAGAAATGTTTAAACATTTTGACTTTATTCTCCTTTGAGGTATAAAAACATCTGAGTCTGAAAACAAACAGAGATGTGTCTGGCTTGGATTTACCTTTCACATTTCTCTACCATGACATATTTTTTAAGAGAAAACTTACTTCTGGGATCAGAAAGTCCTGAAAGACAACTTCTCCTGTTAGACACCTTAATAATAGTAACATTGGAGGAAGTACCAGGGTGTAAACTGTGCATTGCCCATCCTCTGCACCATATTCTATCTCTGCTTTTTCAGTTAAGTCTCTTGGGGTGAAAAATCAAATAAATTTTCACCCATATGTGTAAAGTTATAGGTAGTATATCTCTTGTGATACATGGTTCTGAGTTAAAATTTGCCAGGAAACCCTTAAAGTTTCATTAACAGAGTTGCACAATCATTTTCTTTTTCTTGGTTAAATTAAATAAGCATCGAGGACTGAGTTTGTGTAGAAATTTGTAGAGAAAATGTAAACAGTGAGATCTGCAACCTGCTCTTAAACTATTTATATCCAGGCAGGTTAGATGTGCCGTACACATAACTAATGTTGACACAGGAATGTAGGTTTTGAAGTTCAATAAGCAAATACACGGGAAACAGGGTAGTTTATCACTGATGAGGAGGAAGAAATGGAGAAAGGTAAACATGTACATTTGTCCCCTATTTTTGCCAGCATTGCTGATAATTCTGATCATAGAAATGTTTGCTTAGACAATTTGCAATGGAAGTGAGGATGAAGAAGGACGGGATAGCAAAGGGAAGGGGTAGAACAATGGCAGACTTAATGACAGGATTTACTATGTGACAAAGATTTTAACACAGAGCCTTGAACAAATCAAACATCGGCTTCCACCAGATGCATTTGGGAAGTATCAATAAATTATTGGTACACCCACAGGCATAGGAAGCCTGAATATGTTGCAAAAGGGCTGGGCTTCCTGCCTAGTGCAGGGTATATCTCAGTGCTGCCTACCATCATAACACTGAAACTATCTAGTGTCAAGGTCATGATGGTGAACACGTTAGCTAGCTATCTGCACACTGCCTTCTCCCTGTTGCCTCATTCCAGTGCCCTGCTCACTGGCTTTGGAATAGCATTCCTGGGGGCCTTCTCCACCCCTTTCTGCTCCATCATGCCTCCTGTCCCATCAGGAAGTAAGGCCCTGTCTCCCAAAGCTGAGTTTGAGAGACAGAATAGCAGATGGGATTTGGGTTCTAATTGGCTTAGTTTTCAAATTCTGGCTCTACGTTTTGTGTAACTGAACTGGTATTTTTAAATGTCCTCGGTCTCCCTTACCTGCAAAGTTGAGATAATAATACTGATGTTTAAAAATAGGGAAAACAGGTTGCTTTATACCCATTCACCTGGAACAGGTTAGAAAGAACAAAGCAGCAACTGCTGCTGATGGAAATATGGTTTGTTACAGCCTTTGGAGGCAGCCTTTTGGCAACGTCTGTTAAAACACACTCTGTAAAGTACTGCTCAGATTATTGGAATCTTTCCCATACAAATAAAGAACCAGCATATGAGAATCTATGAATCTATGAGCAAGAGCAGCCATTGTACTATGGCAATAAAAAGGAAAGAAAGTGCTTGCTCATCATAGGAGAATCGCTGAATAAATTATGATACATCTGAACTATGAGCCATGATGTGAGCTTTAAAATGGATAAAATAGATCTATTGAGAGTGACTTAGAGGTATTTTCATTAAAGTTTGCTGTTTATAGCAAAGGAAGATTTAGAAATTCATGTAGAATATGATACAATGTTTATAAATGAGCAAACACTTATTTAATGGTGGTTAAAATATTTTTGTTTCCAGATGGGTAGCAAGGTATACCTTGAAATATCTTACATTATTGATTCGCTTTAGTGCTCAGTGTTATAGTATTATTATAACAGGTGATGCTATAGTTTTTATTTAAGATATGATGTTGAGATACAGAGAGACTAAGTAATTGCCTGCGATAGCACTGCTTAGTTAAGACACCGATGAAATTGAGACCCTGAAAACTGAAAACCTAGATGAGGTAGTTTTTTGTACCTTACCTTTTTAACAACTCCTAGGTAAAAAAATAGATAACAAAAAGAAAATTGCATTAAAATCACTTAATTCTATATGTTACAAAGTATACTTTTGTTAATATAAAATTGCATGTTTGTAATACTCAGAGGTACACAAAAGAATGGTCCCCAATGAAAAGGTTAATTATCGCATGTCCAAGCTGCAAACCACAACTACTGAAGAGCTTGGGATCTGAAACACCTTGGATCCCACTCCCCCTAGAGGAACACCTGACTCAGTCTTGGTGTTGCAGGGAGAAAACTGGATCTGCCAGGAGTGGAGGCTGAACTGAGCAATATTGGGAATTTGAGACCTTGAGACCTCCTGCCCATGCTGGGGAGGAGATGGGGAGATGTGGAGAAGAGAGAGTGACCTGATGTGGTGGGAGGGGGAAGGGACCTTGAATAAGGATATACACGGATAGAAAATGTGACTTCTTTATTCATAATAAAAAAAAGAAAAAAAGAAAAAAAAAGGTTAATTATCTCAGGGAAAATTATGTTATTCATTGTCTTTGCATTGTTTGAATTTTTTTTTTACCAAGAACATATATTTTTTAAATTAACCCTATAAATTATTGAAAAATTAAACACTGAAAGATATTTTCATTTATTAGAATTTTCTTACAGAAATGATTATCATATTTACAAGGGTTAAAGAATGTTTCTGGCCTGCATAAAATTTAAAACAAAACCAAGAAACAATTAAAATGGAGATTAGGTGAATGTAGGAGGCTCATTTATTAGGAAATAAAATTAAATGAAGTTAAAGGATCAAAAAATATGGGTAGAATTTAAAATCTATCTTTATGTTTGAAAGGTAATTTCAAAGCAGTATGCACTATAGAATATCCGAAGAAATAAAACTTAGTATATGCATATGGCTGCATAGAAAAATATTTCAAGATCATAGATCAGTGTTTTATAAATGCTAATTTCTGAGAATTCAAATTGGTAATATTTTCTCTTCTTCTTTTGCTTATTTATACAATAGTAATGCCTTACTTTTAAAAATTAGAAAATGTATACAAGCAATAAAGATATTTTAGCTGTTTCTCTAATAAATCAACAAAGGATCAGAAATTTATGCTGAAGAACTTACACACACTCTCTCTAACACACACACACACACACATGCACACACTAACCATCTAAAATGCATGAGCCACATCTTTCTGTTATTTACAATAGAGAAAACTATAAATAACTGAATAATTCAACATTAGGGCTCTGCCAGTGTAAATGGTGGGACACCAGATGATGGAATGTTATACCTCCAATAAAAGTCATGCCTCTGAGGCATATTTAAAGACACGAGAGAATATTTATGGTCTGCTATTAAATGAAGCAACAGAATAGACTTTTACAAAATATTTTGCAATTTAATCCTTAAAGGGAAAATCATTTTATGCTTTTGCATAATTTTCTATATGAAAATGTCTTTAAGTGAATATATGTATTTGTATAAACAAAAAAAGTGCTGCAAGTCATTTACTTATGTATCATTGTTGGGGCTACATCTACACAGAGTCTTCCCCTCCCATTCCTTCTTCTCTCCTTGTCTCAGTCTCTGGTTACTCTATTGCAGTGGTTCTCAGCCTTCCTAAAGCTGTGACCCTTTAATACAATTCCTCATGTTGTGGTGAACCCCAGCCAGAAAATTCTTATTGTTGCTACTCTATAACTGTAATTTTGATACTGTTAATAATTACAAAATAAATATCTGTGTTTTCTCTTTGTCTTAGGTGACCTCTGTGAAAGGGTTGTTTGATTCCTAAAGGGGTCTCAATCCACAGGTTGAGAACCGATGTCCTATTTGTAGGTGAGTGACAGATGTAAAGCAGTGACTGCTGGAGACATGCTGTTGGCCCTGGTTCCTTTCTCTTCACTAAAGGAGCACAGGCAGCTTCCCAGCAATTCTTAATAAGACTGCCAATCCAAAAGTGGGTAACTGAGAGGAACCAAAATAGATTCAGATCTTCTACGCATGCAGCCACAAAACAGGGTCCAGTTTTGTTCCTGCTAGATGGGTATCAGGATTAATCTCTCAGGAGGATGGTGGACAATAAGAATAGGACAATACAGACTAAGAAAATCTAGCTTAAGGTGGAGGATAATTACTGAGTGGCACAATGTTTTGCTTCTCTTCAATCATTTGGCAAGAAATAAAGAAATAGAGCCATTCTGAGCTAGCTCAGCTGGCCAGGCTAGCAGTGATAATGGTGCCACTTATGATCACATCTTATACTCAGCTTCCTTGTACATGACCTCATCTTTCCTTTTGGCTCTGTTTACCATGGCTGATCTTGATCCACATTTCTTTTTTTCTCCAGTCATTTTGACCTCTGTGAGGTCTCAAACTAGATTAAGGGTTCAGAAATCCTTTCTCGTGTGACATTCTACTTCATAAATGCCAAACAGCATTGGTGTGACTTTCATGGAATTCCAAAGGGACACAATTCGGGTGTGCACCTGGGTATCAATTGATTTTGATTTTAATATTAATGAGCCTATGATTTGGTCTAGTTGACCTTCAAATTCAAATTAGGTACTGATTAAATAATAAGGCAGGTGAATCCGGATGTGTTTGTACAGCATTTCCTCCACTGCTCCCCAGTAAGGTGTCTTGGCAGTGGATGAAGATGACATGAAAAGCATGGAAACAGCTAGAAGAGAGAATGCTCCCCAGCCTAAGAAGGCAAACCACTATACATTTAACAATTGGCTCTTCAGAAGATTTGACCATAGCACTAGCTCTTCATGCATCTGACTCCTGTGTTTTATAGACTTTCATCGGATCGTTCACATGTTTGTTAACTCAGAAAATGTTTTTCAGAATTTAAAGTATAAAATCCTTTGAAAAGGACATCTATACTAGTAAAGGGAGAATTCCTCAATAGATAAATTCAGGTCTTATTTTACAAGTCATCTCAGAATGACTCTCAAATGCCACAGATACTTTCCCAGGCCAGCTTTACCTTGAAGTTAATTCATCTCAGTTCTGGTTCTGGAACCATCCATGTAGATGAGCCATTCCTCAGTCTTCCTCCTCCTCAGATCTCATCTTTTCGACTCACCTCCCACCCACCTGCAGCCGTAATGACTCACAATGAACAGGTGTTGCCACTGTCTGGACGATAGTCTGCCAGGATAAGCAGACAGCTACGCTTCTCCACAGCAGGTGCACAGTCAGGAGTTACGTGGGGTAAGTGGGCAAGAACACCCAGACCTGCTTTCTAGTGGGAAGCATGTCTACAGCGCTTGAAGAGAATCGCTAGTATAGATAACACTTACGTTCTAACACTTCTAGAGATTTATTTTCAACTTTCATATAACTGTTTGGGAAAAAAAGAAATCCTTCTGTTCCAGGAATAGAGACAGTCATCTTATTTTACTTGCTTGTTTTAACATCTCCATTCTAGAAGATGCTAGCTTCTAGTGGAGACTAATGTCTTAAGAAACATAAACCTATCCTACTGACAAGCAAAACTGCAAATGACTGTACATGGCACAAACACCATGGATATGATACTGGAATGAGAACTTGGCAATTCCAGACAATGAGTGATGCCAAGCCACGATGCTCCTTCAGGAGTGAAGTCTCCAGAAATCCAAAAGAATAAGGTCTCCTTTAGGACCTTTGATCAGTGAAAAATGGTCTGTCACTGGAGAGTGTCGTGAGCATTTCTATAAGTGATCTTATGACTGGGAGGTTCTGAAATAGCCCTGGTGTCACCAAGGACAGATATTTCTGCATGAAAGCTAATAACAGAAAAGATTTGAAATGAATCCTGAACACTTATAACTTCCTTTTAACCCCAACTTGACCTCAATCTTGGATGATTTCAATGAAAAATTCTTTTCCTTAGTTCTAAGCTGTGCATCTGTCAATCTTGATGACACCTTGGCAAGCATTAGAGACTGAGTCTGAGCAGATCACCCATTTAAAAACAGTGCCCTTATATGAATGCTATTTCAGAAGATAAATGCCAGATCCTCACCCTACATATTTTATTGTTATCTGGAGCAGATTACATACAGATTAGATTACATACTAAAGTAGATCACAACACATAGGTTTTTCCAAAAAAAAAATGATGGAAATTAACAATTTATTTAATCAAAATCCCCTAAAACTTTATATTCAGTCTCACAGAGGAACTACATTTGTGACACATGACAATTCTTTGATGGAGTTAGTACCATTAAAAGTCTTATTTTAAGAAAAAGTTCCTAAAAGTAGTCTGAAAAATAATTGATCCCTGCATGAGCAATTAACGGTGTGAGATCCTAAAAGCATCAAGAAATATCACAAGCCGTGTTTTATGAAGGTGTGATGTCTCCCAGCTAAATAACTCAGCAGCAAGAAATCTCAGCTTGAAGCATTCAAATTAGATTCTTCTTCTTTCTTCGGCTGTCATTCGACTTCATGATGCTTTTACGTTTTTATGATAAACTAAATGATTGAGATGTCCTTTTTTGCTTAAAATAAGTACAGTTTTCTATTTTTTCTCTTACGTGATCAGTCTGTTTCTCTGGAAAATGACTGAGTTTCTCAAGAAACCTCTGAGGAACTCTGACACAAATTACATTTTTAGATATGTCAAATATTTTTGAAATAAGAGATACCTGAATATACACCTACATGGGTTAAAGGGAAGTGTCATTTGAAAAGTGACAATAAAAAAAAGAGATCACTCAAGATGACAGCAGTGTGGTGGACACTGTGTTGTTTGAGAGTTCCTTTGGGAAGAAACAATTATTCTCCCAAGCACCCACAGATATTATCTATTTCCGGATTTCACAATTTCTTCAATAGAAAGAAACCCACAAGCCACACACATCCCAGAGGAGCCAGCATCAGAATCTATGGCAGGGTCTTCTTGCCCATTGTGGTGCATCTTGGGGCTTCTCATAAGGTCAGCTGGGATCGATCTCTTTGGAGAGTGCACTGGAACACCTCCTTCAGCTGATTCTGTCCCTGTCCTTTATCTATTAACGGAGTTGTCATCTCTTTGATAAATAAGCCACTACCTAATAAGCTATCTTAGCCTGTTTTCTGGAAAGTCACATCTATTTGGAGGCTATTGAAACAACAAAGAAACTCACCTCTGTTATGGTATATTATCTTCCGAATGGCGTGCGTGTGTGTATGTGCGTGTGTGCGTGTGTGTGTGTGTGTGTGTGTGTGTGTGTGTGTGTGTGTGTGTGAGAGAGAGAGAGAGAGAGAGAGAGAGAGAGAGAGAGAGAGAGAGAGAGAGAGAGAGATAGGTATATGTACAAGTAGATGTAGGAAGACAAAAGTAGGTCATCAAGCATCCTTTAGCATTATTCTCTTGAGACAGGGTCTCTCACTTAATCTAGAGCTCATCTGGCAGACATGGAACCTCAGTAATTTGCTGTCCTCAAATCTCAGTGATGGGATTACAGGTGTGCCTGTATATAGGTGATTGGGACTTAGTGGGTTTTGTTTTGTTATTTTCATTATCATTATTATTATTATTATTTTAGTTTTTTGAGACAGAATTTCATCTCGTCCAGACTGGTCTCCAATTTGAAGTATAGCTGATGATGGCTTTGAACTCTTAATCTTCTTGCCTCCAACTCCTAAGTACTATGATTATAGGCATGTGCCAGCACCACTGGTTCAAGTGCATGGAATCTGAACTTAGCTTGTCATACTGACACAGAAAGTGCTTCCACCCACTGTTTTATGCTCCCTGATCCCAGGTAGACACTATTCCTGTCCCAATTATAGAAGGAAAACCTGACATCCAAAGAAGTTCAATGTGTATTTGCTTGCTAAACACTTGCTCCCTGCTTGAAGTATATGTCACAGGTTAGCTAAGTAAGTGGTAGCAGAGCTACGATAAAGTCCCAAGGGTACAACTCAATTGCTGGCCCTCTTATCAACTACTCTCAACTACATGTGATTAAAACAAAAACCAGTCAGGAAAATATGCCATCCAATGAGCATTAAAATTACAGGACTATTTTGATTTTTCTCCACAGATTCAAAGTATAACTAGGCTTAGTGGCAGTGTGTACCTGTTTTCACATCACATATGATAGAAAAGAAATGGATTCAAAGTATATGCCTCAGTTCCAAGTAGACGATGTGGTACAAGACACCAATTTGTTAGTCTAGTTTGTGTTACAGGGTTTTCAGTAGCTACTAATGGTAGATATCACATTTTTTTTCTTCTGATAAGACTTGCCCACCAATAAGGAGGTAGAAGAGAAAAAGAACTATTTTGTTTTCCTTTATTATTATTTTTAAAGCACTGTGCATCCCTGGATCACAGCACTTATGCCTAAAACAGTAACAATAGCTCCCATTTATTATTTTTTTTCTTCTTGGTTTATTTGGGTCAGCAACATTCTATCTTAGTTTCGGCCTGTAGAATGGTGGCCTAGCCACAGGTTTATTTTCATGAAGACCTTTCAACTATTTGTTCCTTGAGTTGTAGGGCATCTGGTAGGTGGTCCTCAATGCTACTCTTTTAAACTTAATGCCTAATGAATAGTTACAAATAGTAGAATTGACAAATTCTTGAGTTTCAGATAAACATTTTTTCCTAACCACACTTTCTCTGCTCATGATCTTATTTTATAAACTTTATTTTTAGAGGAACACATGTAAATGTATATATAAATTCTGAAGAGGCCCGATATGGAATGGAGCAGAGTGGGTGGGATCCTTGTGTTCGAAATAGAGGCACTTAAGAGAATCACATTTGTTCACTGCTTCGGTTTCCCACATAAACAAAACCCACACAGTTTACTTTCAAGGGCCCAGGAAGTTTAGGTGTGGCCTCATACCTTCATCTTTACGGACTTCAGCTGTGTCTTCCGAAGCAGGGCTGGGCACAGGGGCAGTGTTGACATTATCTATAAAATAGAGAAAGAAATGTCTCAGGCATAATACCTCAGGCTGTGCTTTTCCTTCCATTCAGGTCCCTCCCCACCCAAGCAAGGAAGGTGTCAGTGTCCTTCATACCTAAGGATCTTACAGGGGCAGAGGGCTGTGATGCATTTTTTTAAATCATTAATGAAGCATAAATCTTCACATAAAATGGAGACTAATGAACTACAAAGTACACTTTTATAAAGACTGCTATTTGTCAGCCACACTATGCCAGCAACCCCAGTAGTATTTTGCTTCCTCATAGCATTTAGGAGGGTTTTTGTTTGTTTGGTTTTGGTTTTTGTGGTGTGCGATAACATATATCCATGCAAGTTTCTACAAAGTGACCCGATGTTTGGGATCTTTAGTTTGATTTTTCTTAGCTCAGCACTTCTAAGGATTGCCGGCCCGCTTGGCTGACGAGCTGGACCTAGTGGTTCCATGGCAGTCAGCACTGCAGTCCAGGAAAAGGGTATCACTCAATGTAAGACATCCAAAGACACACTGTGACCTCACGTCACCCACTTATAGAATGGGGACCAAGGATGGGGAGGACTCTGTTCCCCTCATAGAACCAATTAAGGCCAGTCTGAGCTAATCTCTCCTATGGGTCTCTTCAGATACATGGGGATTTGGTTCATGTTTGGTCTCCATATGCTGGGTAATTGGCTACTACCATGAAAACAATAGAATTAGGACACAGAACTTAATAAAGTCATCTCACAGCTGGTTAAAAAAAATACACATAGTTTTCTTATAGTTATTTAGTCAGAGACTTAAAGACAAAAATACACATTTCAAGGAAATGTTCTTATTTTCTAGCCTATCATTTGTCAATTATATATGGTTATTACTTTTAGGTTGCATCTCTATTCGAACAGAGAATAACATCTATAGAAGGCAGATAGGTGTATGTGTGAATGCGCGTGTGTGTGTGTGTGTGTGTGTGTGTGTGTGTGTGTGTGTGTATGTGTGCGTGTATCACTTTTTTTGTTAGGTGTCTGTCATTAGCCTTCCCTTACTGACACAATATTTTTTTCCTCATTTTCTTCTCCCTTCAGAGTAAAAGTGCCCAAGCAAAGCTATTGTTATGGCCTTGCAAGTCTTTATTTCTGAAGCTCTGCATAAAGTCACTCGGGTGCTTGTCTTCCTAACTCCCTCACCTTCCTTTGATGATCTAAAGACTTTCATCAGCACCACCCCTCTATTGTTTTCCTTTCCTTGTCAGGACAGGTCTTACTATGTGGTCCAAACAATTCTTGAACTTGGCATCTTCCTGCCTCAGCCTCCTTCTCAGGTACCACTAACTGCTTTCAGCTTAATGGTTTCTTTCTGTTCATGTGACTTGACTTCTCAGTATCATTTACCAGTCCTCTCCCCATTTGTTTCAAGCCATGCACTTATCCTGGCTGTTTCTGCTTCTCTTGACAGGGATCTAGATGTCAGTAACACCCCAGATCTTTTGCCTTTGACATTTGCATATTCTTCTTAACAAATCTCCCTTCTATTGCCAGGCTTTAAATATCTCCTAGACAGCAGCATCTCCCAAAGTTTTATGTGCAGTGCTCAGTTCTCTTTAATATGAACTTGTTTCTCTAACATGGCATCCCAAATGGCTGTCTGTACATTTTTTTTCAAATTTGTTGATACAAAAACTATTAACTTTTTCAACAAAATGTCTGTCAGTTAAGTGACACTGTTGCCCCTAAAGACACTGAAGCTATTCTCCTGGGACCTAGGTGGGAATCCTCTTTTCCCTCTGTTTCCCACCCAGCTTATCTACCCTGTTGCTTCTTATTTCTAGAATGTGCCATATTTTAGTCTTTTTTGTCTCGATTTCCAGAATCCTCTGCCATTGTTTTCCTGCAACTGTCTTCTAATTTTACCTCTTTTGATTCATTTTCACTCATCAGCAAAATGAGTTCATTAATACATAGATCATTTGGTCCAACATTTAAAACTTTCCACTGAGTTTTCTCTGGAGTCAAATCACATCACAAGCTGTCAGACGCGACCTGGTCCTATGATTTCTTTTTCCCAGATCTCATTCTGTGTTCTCTGGATCCCACCTTGCTCCTATCACACTGCAGCTTCCTGCCCTCTGTTGTGAAGTCAATTTATTATCTGCTCACTCTATCTAAAATGGTCTTTCATGTTCTGAGCATTTAGAGCTCATTTTAAGCAACACTACCTCAGTGAGTCCCTTTTAGAGTAGCCCTCTGAGGGTTACCCCACTTTACCACTTTCCTCCTGTAACCTACTTGGACATTGTGATAATTTTATCCTTTTTGTTTGTGTATTTTTGGTTTTTCCCCATCAGACTACAAGCTTCAAGGAACTATGGATGTTGTTTTTAGAACTAATGGAAATGTTTGCAATGAATGCTGGGGGAGGTTATAAACCTTCAATATACATTTATTATTGATTCCTTGATAAATACTATATACAGTAGTGTTTGATTTGATGGTGACAGCTGTCAGAACTTGTATGCTATTTTGAGATTATGTTTTTCCATCATGTGGAAGAGACCTGCAGAGTTATGCAATCAACACCGGCACTGGAAAGTATGTTGAAGGGAAGCAAGATGTTTTTTATTTTAGAAACTAACAGCAGGTTAAGGGGCTTTTACAACCAGAACCACATCTTCACTTGTTCTGTTGTCTGACTGAGGAGGCTAGGAAACGGCAAAATGAAATGAACAGCATCTAGTGATGCTGGCCACAGAATCCAAAATGAATCCTGCTGCTAGAGTCTGTCAGTCAGCCCGTGGATGAACAAGAGGAGCTACTGAGGAAGACAGAGGAGACTCCATAGCAAGAGGTGGAGAGGGAACCATATTGGGTAGAAATGGTTTTTATATTCACAAAGTAGAGAAGATGGCTCATACTCTTGTACACTGAACCCATGGAAGACGATCATAAAACCAAAATGAAACTCTCAGAGCCTAACTGATTTAGGGGGAAAGGATGGATGAATAAAACATATGTGTGTGTTTGTGTGTGTGTGTGTGTGTGTGTGTGTGTGTGTGTGTGTGTGTGTGTGTTTGTACAGTGATGGGACAGAAATCAATGTTGGTAAAGACAGCTTGGAACAGAACACTGAGCAAAACTTAAAAACTTCAACAGTCAGACTATGACTTCAGATGCCAGCAGTTGGCTGACTAATACATGTCATTTCTGAACAGTAAAAGCAGTGACAGCTTTTCATGTAAGCTGCATCTTTAACACAGTGTAATGATGTGTGGGTAGGGGCTGGCAACAGTGGAACAGTTTACAGTACCATAAATTAATTCTGTTCTGAGGAAAGGGTCATGTTTCATCAAAGGGAGCTAGCTGACCCTGGAACAGGTATAGAGACCTTTCTGTCTTGGTCCAATGCTTCCTCTGATTAGCCTCCTTCACATCTTCCAAGTTAATAATAAAAACTCGCCTTCCAAGACCACTCCAAGAGCTTCTGAGTTCCAAGAGCAATGTGGAAGTTTTCCGTGAAAAACATCACATTACCTAGTTTAATTTTGAGAGTTCAGCATATGGACTAAGATATGGCTAGCACAGGAGACAGAGCCTATTCTTAAATTAAAAAAAAAAGAAAAAGTTCCCTAATGTGATTCAATAAAACAGAGAAAATGACTTGGAGATTGAAGAGAAAGGAGATATTTTCATTTTGTCAGTAATGCCAGAAATCATGTGATTGTGGCTATTGTTCTCCTAAAGGATAACATTCCTAAGGACAGAAAAGGTGTATATATAGGTGTGTGTGTGATAACTTAAAGATGATTTCAATACCTTTTGAATTTTAAGAGATATTATGTTAAAATGATAAAGGTATACTCTACAATGTAAAATCTATAAACATTTAATGGACACCGCTGTCTTTTCTTAACAGGGATGAAATTAGGACAGTTTCAATCTTAGAGCTATTGGGAACAAGAGGTTGGTTGGGCTGTATGGCATCATCTACAACATGCAGAGAAATGGCCAGACACATGGGTATTTAAAATTACAAACAAGAAAATATAAAACAGGGGGCTGGAGAGATGGCTTAGAGCTTAAGAGCACTGACTGTTCTTCCAGAGGTCCTCAGTTCAATTCCCAGCAACCACATCGTGGCTCACAACCATCTATACTGACATCTGATGACCACTTTTGTATACTGTGTACATAATAAATAAATAGATAGATAGATAGATAGATAGATAGATAGATAGATATAAGAAAATAAATCTAATTTCTTCCCATGCCCCCCACTCAGTCTGCTCATGTTGACCTGCTCTCAGTCATTCAAGCTCTGATGATGCACTTGGCCCTTCATTCTTGGTGCATCACTAAGCAATCTGTTATTACAGGAAGGGAAAGGAAAGTGAACCAATGAATAAGAGTCTACGTTCTTCTTGGGAGCACAGACAACTCAAAGTTAAAGGAATTGGAGAGAAGCAGTAACATTGGGGTTAATCGGGGTTGGGGAGAAGGCATAAGCATTTTCAAGCAATAACATTGAGGAAAGTTGTTGTTCACCTCTGTGGATGAGGCCTAGGAGACTCCTCAAAAGAAACCTGAGCCCACCTGCTTCTTGGCTCTGCCCTTCCATTTCTTCCGCAGTTTGCTTTTCTTCTGGACCACTCTCATCTTTCAAGAAAACCACAGGGGAGGGGGAGAAAATATCAAATCAATTTATGAAATATCTCTTTATGGCAAATATGCAACAGTGAAATTAATTGCAACCAATGTAGCATGACTCCCGGCAAGCACAGCATAGAGATGAATCAGAGGCATGAAAGAGAAGACTCTCCCACATAAATAAGTACATTTCTACTTGTCCCTCCCCCTGGATGTGCTAGAGGAAGTGTTGAGGTAAACAATATTCAGTCAGTGGTGCCGGAAACATCTCTCTCTCTTTGCTGGCCATTTCCAAATATGCCAAACACATTTCACTTCCAATCTCCTTTCCTGCTTTGAATGAAGCAACATGCTCAGGGTAAGGAGCTTGACTGATTTTCTATGCCTTTTATGGTTTTGTTAGATACATTCTTCCAAAATTTTTATTTTCATTTATATTGTATATGATGTCTAACACATTAATGCTATGATTTTGTATTCTGAATTTATTATGTTGATCAATTGTATAACTCTGAAAAAAATAAAATAAATGACAGTTGCAATGGAAACTGGCTGTTTGCAACTAATTATTTTTATTTCTTAAAATGTGTTATAGTTGTGAATTCATGGGTAGGCAAAATATATTTCTAAGGGCAAGTAAAAGCCTGATTTTGTTAATTAATTTTGGAGACATCTCCAAAACACTTTTGTGGGAAGGGAAATATAAATGATTACTTTATATAAAGACATAGGAGTAGAACATAAAACGTGTTTATATACAGAAAACTCAAAACCAGAAGCTATCAATACAGAGTCCAAATGTCCACAAGACCTTTTGTCTGGGAGCAGCACCTAGCTCCCTTCTGTGTGAATGGGATCTGTGATGTCACCTGTTTGAACCAAAGAGATAAGTGGCAATGGTGTCCTGAGACCTCCAAGCTACCCTCAAAATTACAGTTTTTGCATTCTCTTTTTGGAAAGGTAGCCATAACTGCAATGCAGTACAGAATAGAAAGGGACATGGGGTCAAGCACTGAGGAGACAGACATTCAAGGGAGGTAGTGCGGCGCCTTCCAGGCCATCTCAGCTCCCGAAGAATGCAGGATGACCACCTTAGCACAGAGTGAAAAGTCACTGAGTAAAAAGATCCCTGGGCCCTCTCCACCCCTGACCCTTAAGTAGGCTAAGCAACCAACACTCATTTGCTTGGTGTGCTTTGGATACCACCATTCAGTCTTTTCTGATTTTGTTTGATTTGGGATGTTGAGACAGAGTTTTATTCTGTGCCCAGTCTTGCCTTGAACTGGGCATTCTCATGCTTGTGTCTCCTGTGTGCTGGGATGACAGACATGCTTTGCTCAGCTTCACTTCTAGCTCCTAATACAAAGCCAGGAGTATGAGAATCCTCCTCACACTTGCAGAGAAGTGTTTACCTAGATGGGTACTCAGGAAAACAATCCACTGGGCAGCTTCCTCTGTGGCGAAGTGTGCAGTCAGTGGATATCTAAATATGTCAGAATCTGCTCAGTTTGTCCAACTCTGCCATCAGACATGAGGGACACAATGCAATTTTGAATGAGAAGCTGGAGGCTTCTCTATGTGCCTTTAAATCCACTGATGTAAGTTACATGTTTAAAGGCACTACACAGCATCTGTGGTGTTCTCTGCTGAGATTTTTCATGAGGGTGACAGCCCTGGTGTTTGCTCTTGGAGGAAATAATCATCATGGTTGTTCTTATTCCCTTAATAAGGCCAAGCTGCTGTGAGAACATGTGCCAAAAATTTAGCCAATATTTCTCCCTTTTCCTCCCTCCCAAATGGACTGAGTCAAGAAGGAAAAAGATCTGCCAGCTATTTCCCAACAGACAGACTTTATAACACAGATTTCATAATAGGTCTGAAGTCTGTAGGTGACAGGCTGCCTTTAAAATTAGTCTGGTTCCCATGTCCCTTAAAGAGTGAGGACAGACAGCATCCTTAACAGAAAAAGACAGGCAAGGAAGGGAACAAGTAACAGGAACATGCAGAACTGTGTCCAGTGGTTTAAAATGCTTTAAAAGGAAATTGACATTCAGACCCCCAAACTCAACGCTCTCACAGAGCAGGTTTACCAGACAGTCTACCTAGACTTTCTCTGCCTTTCCATGCAGGCCATAACTCCCTAACACAGACATCCCAGCGGCACGCTTTTCTTCCCCCTATTTTGAGGCTGTAGTTTTCTATTTGAGATTTCTGCTCTTTGGGAGCTAGCTCATGAATTGCTTGACATGTTTATCATGGGAGAAATGTATCTTAGAAGTAGGCTGGATTTGCAGAATAGCATGCGTGCCCTCAGCTGAAAAGGTTTAGGTTTTCATTTCAGAGACAATTCACGCTCAAATCCAGCAGGGGGCGCCAGTGCAGAAGGCTTGCTTTCAAAGCCCAATGTGCACTCTTGGGCAATTAGATTAGCATGCATCTCAGTCTTTTAAAAGTACATTTTGGCTGCTTTCTATTTTTCCATCCATTTTAAATGCTTCAAGGGGTTAGTTCTTACTGAAAAAGTGGGTCTCTGCTGGTGCGTGTGGGGGTGGAGGTGGGGGGTGTCACATTACTCAGTTACCAGCATTTGGTAAGGAACAGCTTGGTCTATCTTCACAGGAAACATATAAACAATAAAAAGTTAAGTGGGGAAGGGCATATAAACTTGTGGTTTCTAGAAGATATTTTAAAAGGGTTACAATAAATGTGAAGCAGTACCTACAGGGAAGATCAGGCTATTTTGTCAGCTTAAAAAAAATGTCACACAGAAGCCTGCTTCCAGATAGGCAAATTATCTCAGTTAATACACATTCAAAATCATATATTCACTTGAGGTAATACATTTCCACAGCTTTTATGTTGTGTATGATATGACATTTTACTTTGCCATGCTGAAAAAATGGAATAACCATAAAGAATTCTGCTGCCGAATCCTTCTTTCTTCTCTAGTATGATTTCTGACCCTCAATTTTTAAATCTATATTTATTAAGCATGTGCTATTTGCAAAAATATATTTCATAAAGTTTACATGAATGAAAAAGAGTAGTCCTCATGCAGAATAAATTCACACAATGGCTGCCATTACATATCCTCACTATAACAATGAGTCAAAGGATGAAATGATTTCCCCAGGCCCCAGGTCCCTGGCCACTTTTATGGATCTTGCTCTGATGTATCTCTCTGGACTGATGATGTAGAATTTCCTGGGAAGATGGATGGCTCCATGGCCAGGGTAGGGAATGCTGAATCATGCTTTTCTGTCTTCCAGAGCAGTTTTACCCTATACCAAAGAACTCAAAGAGTAACTGTAAGACTGGATTGGTCTTCAGTCATAGGTGAGGAAACCTGGAAACCTGTCTGTGGAGTCATGTCTCAAACAGCAGAGTCACGTGTAAAAAAAGAGGAAATCCTGGAACATACTATTTTTGAAATGTGTATCTATCAAGGGAGACCTAAGTGTGACTTGGTCAAGAAGAGAAAGTACAGGATACTATAGCATGCACCTGTCTCTTCTATACATTCTATAAGAAGGCAGAGAGCTACATTTTGAATAAGAGATCACTAAGTCTCTAGGAAAATTGAACTTCATGACATTTCAACACCAAAAGTGTGACCCTGGCACACTCTCTAGGCTGTGATGTATCTTGGTGTAAAAATAGCAGAAACCAATACACTGGAGATCTATTTTCAATATCACATGAGCCCCTAATAGCTAACATATGGTTTAGCATATGGCACACTGATACACTTTTACTCTGATAAGGTTAGCATTTAATCAAAAGATTTCTAGTTATTTTACAAACATGATTCCTCAGCAAAGCCTTCCCAGGGGAAGTTGTGGAGCCTGTAGAGACACACAATCAAGACCTATTAAGGAATGATAATAAGAAAACAGCAACATGCCACTTTTAAAAGAAGCTAATAAATGGAAATTAAGCAATGTTTCCGAAGTTTTCCAATGACTTGATGAAGCAAGTGAGATCAGAGGTCAAATTGTGCTGACGTAGGTAGTCATTGGGCTAGGTGATCTATCTTGGAGAAACAACCATAAATTTTCACATATTCATATAACCTGGTCTCTACTCCATAGCTAGGGAGATTGTGACCAAAGTTAGTTTACCATAACAACATTTCAGTAGAATTCCCATCCCCTATTCTCCTCAATTGAATTTTTTCATTAACTTTAAGCCCTGAGGTTACATTTCTTTCTAAAACCTATAATTTTCTATATTGTCATTTCTGTTCCCCAATCAAAATAACCAGGGTGCCTACACATTTGTCTCAAACAGGCACACATTGTACTCTGTGCAGATGTTAAATTCAGAATTGGCAAAAGAAAGCAGGTTTTTTTTTTCTTTCTTTATAATTTGCTGAAGAATGGGAAGTATATAAAGACTGTCTTTAAATAGAACCATCATCCAATGAATATAGTCAAAAGCTGTTAGACATCTTCATCATCAATTAATGTTTGTTGGGTACCCACAAAGTTCAAGATGCTGGGGAAGGAATAAATTAAGTTCTTTGGAAAACACAATATTGCCTGAGACAGGTGGAAGAGCTTCCTGAGATGCATCTGTCTATCTACACAATGTGGAAGTGAAGTAGGGATGATAGTTTAGAAAAATTATAAAGCTTGTTTTGTCTACACGAATCTGAATAAATGCTGAGTGTTTGAGCTGAATGAGACTGTTCTTAGTTCTGTGTTGTATAACCCCCCATAGCTTTGTCCCATGGTCCCTTGAGATGTCACTGATGGAAGATATACATGTATGTGCTAGTTTCCATGTGAGACAACTCCAGAAGGAAGTTCTTCTGCACACGGAATAGCTCAATTGATGCCTTCTTTGGTCTAACTGAATATACACATATGTAAGACTGTGGGCATCCCCATGTTAGTGTGAAAAGCAAAAGCCTTCATTTTCATGCCATGTGTCTAGAATTTGATCTTTCAAAATATTTCTCCCTTCTGTGTTGAACCCCACAATTTTAAGGTAACCCTTGAAGTTTTTTAAAGTTTATGGTGGAAATGATATATAAATATTGAATCTAACCTTTAAAAACAATATACCCTCAACAGAGTTGCTAATCTTACAGACTTCTCAACCACACCAAGGTTAACTTGCTACAATAAAACCTTATTTGCCTATTTTCTCACTTCTAAAAATTGCTGAAATTCAATAATAGCTTGGTGTTGTCAAATTTTTATCTGTGTCTGATAGTGTATAAGAATAAGTTCCAACAAATTGTTCTTTTTACACCACTTGAAAGTGGTCACAGAAAATACATGGGGCTGGTACCATGACATCTTGAGCATCAAAATTATTCTAATACAAAACAGTATATTTTTAGATTACCTGTGCAGCTACAGCATCTCTAGATGTCTTTACTAACCAATAGTAAGTGAAGGCTATGTGAATTGTTATACTGTTTGGTTTAGGGAATAATGATAAAAAGGAAACGATGTCAAACTTGTTTGTGAGAGATGAAATTCTTTAGTGGAATCTGAAGCTGTGGAACCTGAGGAGCACCTATAATTTGCAATCAGAAAAACTACATAGCTTTAGGCAGAAAAAGCCAGAGCTGAGTTTGTATATAATTAGGGCTTAGGAATCTGTCTTCCCTCTAATTTTCATGATGTCCTCCAGTGGAAGTCACTTATAACTTACTGGATGTAGAGCTCGGGTTCTCAAATGTCACTGTGACCCAGAAGCCCTAGGTAGGCTTCTTGTATTGCACATTGCAGAATTCTGCTTTAGCAGAGCTAATGGTGGGGCCTGAACCTTTGAGTGTATATAAAAAAGAAAAACTCCTCCCTGGTAATAATCCAATGCTGTTAAGGGTGGGTTGTTATACCTGAGGAACATTGCCTCTAGTGTACTAACTAGTAAGAACAGAAGCTATGCTATGCTGTATTTCACATTCATCAAATATGGCTGAAGGCAGCTCACTCAGGTTCATGACTATATTGCTCACTCTCTATCTTCTGACGTTTTGTAGCCATGAGTTTTGAGCCACTTGAGAATAAAATATTTTTTTAGAAAATGTTATTTATAAGATTAATGTGTAAAATTTATGTTTTCAGTAAAATTTTGCTTTAAAAATCTTAATTAAATGATGCTTCCTTAATATATGTTTAAAACTTTTGAGTGGTGGAGAATCCTACCAAAGAGAGGGAGAAAGGATTGTAAGAGCCAGAGTAGTAAGTAGTAAAGGACACCACAAGACAACGCATGGAATAATCCTCTTGTGCACTGTAAAGATCTGTCACACAAATTGGTTTAATAAAATCCTGATTGGCCAGTATCCAGGCAGTAAGTATAGGTTGGGCAGCTAAACTAGGAATTATGGGAAGGAGAAGGGTAGAGTCAGGAGTTACCAGTCAGATGCAGAAGGAGCAAGATGAGAATGTGATACTAAGAAAGGTATCAAGCCATATGGCTAAACATAGATAAGACTTATGGGTTAATTTAAGTATAAGAACTAGTTAGTAATAAGCCTTAGCTACCAGCTGAGCATTTTTAATTAATATAAGCCCCTGTGTGGTAATTTGGGAAGCAGCTGCTACGTATTGGGGAGTTGCTGGTGGGAAAGAAAATTCTGCTTACAAGAATCAACTAACCTGGGCTTACAGGAGTTCACAGAATCTGAAATAACAACCAAGGAGCCTGAACAGAACTGACCTAGGCACTCTTGCATACATGTGAGAGTTGTGTAGTTTGGTCTTCTTGTGGGACTTTTAACAGTGGGAACACGGCTGTCTCTGACTCCCTTAGTGGCTTTGGGACCCAACTCCTTATGCTGGATGGCCTTGCCCAGTCTTAATACAAGGAGAGGTGCTTAGTCTTACTTTAACTTGATATGCCATACTTTGTTGATAAGAATGTAAGGCCTGGATCTTTCTAAATAGAAACAGAAGGGTATGGATGAGAGGGGGATGCAGAGAGGAGGTGGTAGGAGGGAGTAGGAGGAGAGGAGGGATGGGAAACCATAGTCTGGATATAAAATAATAAAACTAATAAATTAAAACAAACATACAAAAACCTTTCAGTGAAACTTTTTGGAGCTGAGACTGATTCCAGACACAAGTCCTAAACATGGCAGAAAGAAACAGCTCTTCCAGAAGCCTACTGAGGAGACTCATGGGGGCTCCTGAACCTTTGCTATGTTTGACAAAGACTATGCTAGAGGGAGCAGGGAGGCATGTATACGCTTTTAGGGTGGGCATCCAACTCCAGTCATGAATTGCCAAAAAATCCTCCTCAGGAGAGGTGCTTCCTTACCCGAGAAAACCTATTGTCACTGAGCAAAATTTTCTGAGCATCTGGTCTCTACCATACTTTGTCCTTTAGGACTGTGACAGTCCTTGGCCACATACAGCTATTTGGCATTTAAAATGTGCTAGTCCAAACTGGGATGTCCTGTAAATATAAAATACATACCAGACACTGAGGACAGTGTATTCCAATGACATTTTAGACAGGCACATTTAGATAAGATATTCTAGTTCTACAAAGTAGAATGATTATCAGTCAGGTGTCCTCCTGCCTGAGTCTTCTCAAGGCTGGGATTATAGAGGTGTATCTGTGCTTCCCTTAGATTTTAAAATGGCTTTTCAAACCTTAAAAATGTCATATGCAATTGTGGGTCATGCTATATTCCTGTCTCATAGTACTACCTGAAATACAGCTGGTGAGGGAACAGTGGTCAAGCACAGAGTTCCGGTGGACAGATAGGTATTGTCCCTCCAGCTGTCCCTCCCTTGCTTCTCTCCTGTAATTTCTGTGGATGCCAATGACCTCTCCCTATGAACATGTTACAGGAGATTTTTGGTCTGCTCTCTAAGGGAAGATTGTTTTGCTGATCAGGGTATCAGGTCAATGGGCTAGTCAAAGAAATGGGAGCAGTGAGGTTAATAATCAGAGTCAAGCATTCATGCACCTTCAGTGGAAGTACATGCATGCATTTTCCCGGCAGATTTTCCCAGAGGACTGAGACCTAGCTGTCCCCACAATGTCTTTATCTATGCAACTTTTTTGGTTTCCTTTCTTCCCTACCTCGCTTCACTCTTCCCTTGCTGGAACTTCCTGGGATTGGTGCTTGCCCTTGAACTCCAGAGTATGCTTCAGGTATATCTGATCTAAGAAAATTTAAAACCAAACAGCTACACAAACAGATTATTCCCAATCATGCTAAGTACTGATGACGGGAAATGCAGATTGCTAATTGGTTCTTAACAAGATCATCTGAGGGCTTCCCCTTGGAAGTGGCGATTAAGTTGAGGATCTTAAGGCTCTTACAAAGTAAAACTGATCAGTAGAACTTGATGGGGGAGAGGCATGCAGATCATGCTCCAGGTAGAGTGAAGAGCACATGGGAGAGACCTCCTATGGGAGAACCTTGACATTTGAAGATTTGAAGGGAGACTATGGGAATGGGGTGTAGATGGCAAATGCCATAGATAGGCCTAAGTGGGAGGCAAAAGGAGGAAATGGAAGAGGAAGAAGAGGGGCAGAAGGAATGTTCCATGGGGTAGGGAACAAAACCTTGAGATCATATGTGCTTGGGGATGTACAGTAATTCAGCATAGTTGGAGGACCTGCCATAGAAGAAGGGGAGGTAGAAGTTAAGGTCAGGTGATTAAATGGCCGTGTTAGATGGGGCTGCATATCTTTTGGTGGGAGGGTATGGGGGAGCTTTGACATGTAGGAGCTATGTTGATTATGCATGGAGCAAAGTAGAGAGAAAAGGCAGCTACATTAAACCTCCCTTGGAAACTGATTAAAATCTGTCACAGGAAGGATGACAGTGGCCTGAGAGAAAGAGGTGGCAGGTGAGGCAAGAAGGTAGAATGAATTTAGGAGACATTCCTTCTGGGAAGAATCAGTAGTTTTGGTGAGTGTGTAATATGGGATCATCAAAGAAGGATGACACCAATGTCTATGGGAAAATTGCTCATTAATAGGCACAACAACTTTATCATATAGCTGTAACAAGTGTTCTGATTTACTGGCACCAAAGTAATGTTGCAAGTTCAGCAGCAAACCAGATCTTCCACAGCAAGCAAGAAATAGACAGCATTGCATGCCTGCCCCATGCCCTTGACTGTCCACCTTGTAACCTTGAATTCCACCCCAGCAGCAACCTAGGAAAATGAAGGTGGGGAGCTTGGAAGCAAAAGGTGACAGGTTGCTTTAACATAATCATCAGACATCTAAAAGCTATATTTTGACTGAAAGAGAGATGGAATAAACACAGAAAGGAAATACAGTAAGGATCATGGAAGAAGGGTGGGGTTGACAGCATGTGTAGCATGGGCAGGAGGATGCCAGCTCGGATAGCAAGCACCTCTGTAGAAGGCTGGTCGTGCATGCCTGAGATACCAGAGCTGAGAGGCAGAGATTCAAAGGTCCTGTAGGCTCAAACGGTCAGTCAATGTCACCAGTAAGTAAACTCTAGTTTCTGTTAGAGATGCTGTGTCACAAAGAAGGTAGAGAAAGGTAGAGGAAGAGGTCAGTTTGTGCCTCTGAATGTGTACACCTGACTATGTACACATACCCTTAAAACACACACACACACACACACACACACACACACACACACACTAAAACTTGACATATAATCTTTAAATGTAAAGCATGCATATGACAATTGTTGTATGGTTGTGCTACTTACAAATATTCCTGGTTAAACTTCTATTTTTTCCTTTTGTGACCTTGTCAGGCTTGTACATTTTTACTGATAGTTTGAGACAGTTGCTTCCAATGCCTGTTCTTTCTGTTGCAAATAGGAATATAGCCTATTGTTATCCCTGGAGGCCTGCCTCAGCAAAATGGACAACAGCACACATTCTGTGATTTCCTGGCCGATTATAACTCTTTCTTCCCCGTCTCTAAGGCCACACAATTTCTTCCCCGTTGAGCTGTGCTCTAAAAATCAGCTGTCATTTTAGTAATAAATCTGTCACTTCTTCCAAGACTACTGATAATACTAATTATTCATACTTTTATATATAATAATAATAATAATAATAATAATAATTCAAAAACTACTACACAAAGTAGGGAATTCTAGGTTTACCTGGTCTTGAATTTACTCAAAAATTCTCATTAGAAATATATTCCAGAAAGAGACATACTGGTGTCTTATTTTACATTTAATTTTCTATTTGTTTATTTTAGGTCATTATGCTTTTCCCCAATACTCTGTCTTTTCCCCATGTGAAGGCAATACTTCCTCTAATAAATCTTCTCTAGAATATAAAAAACTATATATATGTATATATATAAACCATAAATATGTATATATAAACCATATATGTTTGTGTATGTGTGTGTGTGTGTGTCTGTACACACACTGGAAATTGATATAAGGTGTAAGGTGAGTGCTCTACCATTGAGCTTTATCTGTGGCTCGACTAGCCATATTTTAAATAGCAATTTGTCAACAGACTCAAAAACTAAGAAAATTTGTTGAGGGTGGTCAATGATGCTAAATCAACATAAATATCAGAAACTACATCAAAAGACAAATAACATCTGTCTCTTCTCGCCTGGTGGCACCGTGGGTCACTGCCAGTGTGGGCTGTGCTGTATACATGAAATGACATATGGATCTCTAGCTCAGGAATATTCTGGCATGGTCTTTGTTCTTGCTGCCAAATTGGTCAATTTGCAGAAGTCTGCCCTTATCGGATGTACTCTTTTTGGATAGCTGGAAAGGAATTCCAGCTGTCTCCTCTCCACAGAAATATGTTTGGTGAATAAAAAAAGAAAAGTCCTCAGACTGGCTCGTGATCAATGAAAACCATCTCTGCAAGCGCTGGCACTCATTGAAATAGCAATCAGTTGCTTTGTGGGTCAATTCCCTCTCCTGGGAATAGCTGAATGGGTGGGGCTCCTTTGACCCTAAAGAGATAGAAGTCCTTGAGGGACCAGAAATAGTGCCAACAAGAAAAACTCACTCAACAGCCCTACAGCCACTCCCCTGAGGAAGGAAGGGTTTAGAATGCCCTGACTTCTTCACAATTTTCCTATGAGACTAAATCCCCCTCCCCAATCTCATTGCTACTGTGGGACAATTCTTGCTATGATGGGACCTATAAGCAAGAAAATGACCCTAGTTTAGAATCTTTGTACTACACATAAGGGGTTGTTCCTGGAAACCACAAGCACAGTTGCAATGAATGCTGTCTTGTGACTGCAAATGTCGATCGAAACAAATCAAAATGTAGCAAGAGACTGTCCCATCACCTGACAAAGTATTCAAATACACACATATGTTTCCTGAACAGTTCAAATAAACAGTGAGTGTATAATCTTCTCAACAGGAAGCTAAGAGAGGTAGGGTCAGGATCCCTAACAAGAACAAATAATTAGAGGAAGAAACGTTACATATTGGAGGCTAAAGATGACTCTTTAAAGTTTGTCTCATTAAAGCTAATTCAATTATACCTTTGGTCATTTTTTAATTATAACTAACAATTATTCCTATACAGAATGTTAAGGGGTTAAATAAAGACTGAAGAATACAAACAGATATGTAGCTCATTTATTGACCCTTTAAATTATTCATAGTTAGAATTTCTTGCTCTTGCATGGGTTGGCCAGCCCTGGCATGTCTTACATGAAGCATCTCAAACATACAAATCTCGGCAGCTTTGGACCTTGAAATCAAGTAAGAATGTGTCACTACTTAACTAGTCTGTCACACACTAGTTTCCATGTGCTGTTTTGAGTTTCTTTCGACTTCATTGCTTCCTTACCCCTGCCAGCATGCCATCATTAATCATGTATGCATATTAGCATAGCTTCTTTTGTAGACACCTGGGCTGCATAATACACTTTTTCTAATGCCCTAGCAAAATTAAATTGCAGTTACTATTTTTTAATTTGGTTCTAAGAATTTTTATATAAGTGATTTTAAAGATACAGGACCCCCTCCCAGTGTGTGTGTTTGGGGGGGAGGGCTAACACACCCAAACACAGCTGATGCTCTTGATGAAGTGAACTAATGTTAAATAATGAAGATATAAATGCCAAACTGTAAGACTAAACTATTTTCTCCCTTTTTAAAAGGTAAACTTGACACAAGTTCCGATTGCCACAGAAAGTCTTTTGGTGCCAATACTCAGTGCTTATGGGCTGTCCATCCTTAGTGTTATTCACTTGATAGAGAGAAATGCAAAATGCATTCTCAGAGAGACCATAACCTACAGGTCTGTAATTCTTCTCTGACAGGTCCACATCAGTCATTTTACTGCCTTAATTTTTTTAACCTGTTTCTGTCTCCCTGAAGGCATTAGAGAAATCCTATGTAAAATGTACCCAACTGAAAGAAAGATTCCAAAACTCTTTACTTAGAGTAAGATAAATTAGATCAGTTTAGGTCACTTGAGGAGTAAGGGGGCGGTGGTGGTTAGTGAGATGGGGTGGTACAGTGACACACAACTAAAATACTTTCAAAGACAGCCTGCACATCTCTGAATGCTGGAGAGCAGTGGTCTGTAAGCTGCAGCCTGGACTCTTGTCTTAGCAAATATAGTCTGCAAGCTAAGAAGGCAATTTACATTTCTAAAGAATGGTGAGAAAAAGAAAAATAGCACAGACAGATCATATGTGGCCTGCAAAGTCATGATTCATCCCTATTTTTTCCTAAGGATGCTGACCACAGCTCAGAGCCAGCCCATAAGACTGGCAGTTGACTCAGCATAGAACAGCTGCACATGTGGACTCCTTGTTGAGGAGCAATGGTCGCTATGATGCCACATTGACTTGAACCTCTATTAAGATAACCCTCAGCCACCTCCTGTCTACCAGCAGCATCACTTTTCTGTAAACTAGCATCATTCCCAGGGTTTCACTGACTCCAAAACCTTAGATGGTATTAGAAAAGACATTTGAGCTTAAACCAGTAAAAGGATTTAATATTTGAATAAAACTGAAAGAATCCTGGGCAGAGACACAGCAGGAGGTAAGGTGTCTTGGGACAGAAAAACTGGAAAGATGTTGGGATTATAGTGTTTTTAGAAACATGCTCACAAAGCCTGAGATATCTGTTCAAGAGAGGGGACTCTCCATATTCTTTACAATACAACTATAAATTCCATTCCAATTAGCAAAGTGGAGCCAAAAGCACACAGTAAGCCACATTTGCAATGTGATTCCAAAGTGACTACTCACTCTATGTAGTACGTGCTATGGTTCCCAGCTCCCACACCTTTGCTCTGGGCTAAGCCAGCTGGCACCATGAGGTTACACATCAGACATCAGTTTAAAGAGAGGCTGACAGACCAAGGGACTTAGCTTTCCTAATTCAGCCAGTGAGAAGTGTCTAGACTCAGCCTCCCACAGGACAGAAGTGAGAAGATAAGACAAACAGGGGAGTGTGGAGTTGAGTAGACCAGGGTTTTAATGTTAGTGCTTCTTATCAGTCCTTAGTGTGAAGAGTTCAGCCTGGACCAAACACATTTTAATACATTTTTTTCCCTTTCTCCTGCAATATTTGTAGACTGCATCTCACCATGATAGCAAAGCTTACTACGTCCTCTGGGAAACTCTCCTGGAAGCTGATTTTACATTCGAAGCTCATAGCAACCTGATAATGCCTACAGAGATTTACCTTCTGGCAAAGCAAACTGCTCGCCCATGGCATTTCCTCCTTTTCATCTTGATTCACCAAGGCTATCTGTCTCTCTTCTGTCTGATACCATCTTTTAGACTTTGTGCTCTTTGGGACATGACTGCAGAAAATGTGTCACTGCTTTCCCACCACTGATGCCCCTATGCCTAAAGATGCGACTACCCATGATGGGCCTCCTTCTTCTTGCCCAAGCAGGAGAGAATAGGTACCTGTACACAATGAATTTCAAATGTGACCCCTCCTGACAACAGCAGCCTGTAATTTACTGCAAAAGCTGTGATGTAATAGAAATAAATATTTGGCCTTTGCCCCCCAACTCCTGGTACAGAGTCCCCAAATCTCTTTTAATCATCTGAATGACAGGGGCATCTTCTGTTAATCACAAAAAGCAGTTGAGTCAAACCAAAGTTTATGTTAATGAAGTAACTCTTGGCAGTAGTTTTCAGAAATAAGCTGGTTACCCGCAGAACAAACCATGTAATAAGAAACCTATAACTTTCAATCTGGCCCCTTAACTTCAGGGGAGGGAAGAGGGGCTGCCAATGATTTCATTAGCCATCCCTATGCCATGGAACCACCATGACAGCCCTAAACACCATGGTCCAGAGAACATCCTGGGTGATGAGTGCAGACATGTCAGGTAGATGGTATCTCCAATCTGCCGAGATAGCTGTCAGGCTCTTCCCCAGGCACCATTTCACATGGCTGTTTATATTTCCCCTCTCTAATAAATAAGTGAGAGTAGACTGCATATGCCAAGTTTAAGAGTTACTGTAGCACATTATTAGATTAACAAGCATCTTTCCAGTTTTTCTTTCTCAAGACATCTTACCTCCTACTGTGTCTCTGCCCAGGATTCTTTGAGATTTATTCAAATATTAAATCCTTTTATTGGTTTAAGCTCAAATGTTCTAGACTGTAGAACATTATTTTAACTAGCACAGTCCTGCAACTGCTATGTGAAATGAAGATTCTTTTGGGGTGAGATAGGGCAGGTTGGGGTATGTGTGTAGGGGGAGACACTTAACCTGTGGTTATATTATTTGTGGATAGGTAGGGTCAGACTTAAGTAGAACTGTGGAAAAGCTAATTGGTGTCTAGGAAGTTAAAAGATGGCTTGGAAGTATAAAACAAGCAAACAAACACCACACTTGTGAGCCTGAAGCAGTCAACTACAGAGAATTTGGCTTGAAGGCTTGGAATGTGAGATCTGTTATTTTCACTGAAAAGGAAGGTGCCATAGATTCAGTCCTTGTCTCTTTCAAAACTTTAATTATTTTTTCATTTAATAAATTTTTCTTTTTGTTTATCTCTTTTTTTAGAAAAAGTCGTTTTGGCTTTTTGAAACTCACTCTGTAGGCCACACTGGCTTTGAACTCACAAAGATCCTCTGCCTCCAGAGTGCTGGGATTAAAGGTGTGCTCCACCATACCTATTTAATTAAAAATTTAATAAAAATGGGGATTTAGGCTTGGCTCATACTTGAATATCACTCTTTCTTTTCACCATTCAAAAACCACAGTGACATATCCATTGCTGTTTTGCATCAGCCTGAAATGACCTTCATCTCCTAAAGGTCATTGCTAATACAAAGGACAAAAATTGTTGTGAAGTAGACTGAGCCAGCTCCAGATCTCATGTGCTGGGGTCATTTCCTATTTCAGAGAGGAAATTTTCAAAACTTCAATTCCACACTAGGCACCAGCCCTAATAACGAAGAAGGCTAAGGTTCCTGCCACCTTAATCATCACATTCTGCTGTAGGGACCTAAATATTGTCAACTCATATAGGAGTCCTTTATTCCAGAACCCTTTAAACAATGATTTTTTTTCTAGTTAATTTTTACCCTTAATGCCAGGAGCAAGCAGCACATTTCAGTCAAGAAAAATGATTATCAATCACAGTCACAGTAAATTTCTTTATCATTTTCTTATTTGTTTACTCATTCTTTTGGGTACCTAAAAATATCTACTGGGTATCTAGTACCTTTAAAAAATGTGACATTCCTCTAAAATGCTCTAAGGCAGCAGTTTTTAACCTACAGGTCTTAACCCCTTTGGCAAATCTTTATCTCTCAAAGTATTTAATTATGATTTATAACAATAGCAATATTACAGTTATAAAGTAGTGGTAAAAATTATTTTATGTTTTGGGGTCACCACAATATGAGGAACCGTATTGATGGGTTTCAGCATTTAGGAAGGTTGAGAAATACTGCTCTGAGGTCTTTCGATTTCAGAGGAAATATAGATGAGATTCTGTGTTTGCCTCTGTGCTTAGCCTTTTATTCTTTGGCTTACTTTTCCTCCCTCCTCCCTCCCCCCTCCCTCTCCCCTTCCCCCCTCTCTCTTTCTCTTCTTATAACCCCATCTACTTTGACCAGAGTTGAATTTTATATTGGAAATATATGACCTTGGAGATGAAAAAGTAACCAGTCAACAGCCAGTGATAACTGACAGTTTTCAACATAAAATGCCAAGCCTGTTCTATAACCCTGAGAAGTAAGACACAAACAAACAAGTGCATCCCCAGCTTGTTGTGTTACAATTTGCAGGAAACTGGTTTTTATTTCTTTTCTCAGCTGAAAGTTCACTGTTAGCTCATAAAGGCTTATGGGCGTTTTGGCTGGCACCTGTTGAAAAAAATAATGGCAGATTTACTGAAGGGAGAGGAATGTAAATGGCCAGAAATGTCTAGACAAGAGAAAAGTAAACGCTAAATACTTTTAGGAATAAAACACACATAGCAGGGAAATAATCACTGGAGTATAACTTTCCTAAGAAGTCAGATGGCTACATGTCATGGGCTTAATTGTGTTGGGTTGAGTCTGTTTCTAACTCTATACCCAAGAAATTTGAGAAAAACAAAATATGAAGCATTTGTTTTCTGGGAGTTCCGCTGTGGAGAAGTGGAGGTAATGGGTGTCTATTACCCACATGCAGCAGTAGTAATCATAAGAATAGAGATGATAACTGCCATTTTGGGGCATTTGCTATACTTTTGCGGGCCAAATATTATGCTTTCTCCTCTCTCTGTATTTTACTATTAACCTTTGGCCAAGTCCTTGGAGAGTAAGAATTATCACTCCTATTTTACAAATAAGACAGAAGATTAGAGATACTTATAAAAGCCTGCAAGTTGGTAAGTGGTAGAGCTGAGATTCCAGGGGAATCTGGAGGCCCTGACAAACCCGCCACTCCAACTGACTTTGGAGAAAACTTTTCCCAAGTAATTGGATGCATGTACTCACTATCTCTGAGCACAGTACTCTATGTGAAATCGCTAGTATCTTCCATTTTTAGACTTATTTGTTTCATATGCTATGTTCCAATAAATTTGGCATCACAATAACCCGTTGAAGACATTTTTTTGGTTGTTAAAAGACATGATATTTGGGTTGCATTTCACCAATTCCTAAATTTGTGGTCAGTTGTAGTAGACTAATTCAAAACTGTCCATATCACAGTTTGTACAGAGAAATGCGATAGAATGTCAATTAATATATTTTAAATGACAAAATGCTAGGATTCAGTTTCCTAAGATATAATTCCAACCAGATCTTAAACTAGCTCTTTGTGTTACTTCTAATGTCTGTCTTCTGAGATGTATCCGTAGGAAATGCGAGCAGCAAAACTGCCTGGGAAGGACCCTCATTACTGAAATGTGTTGTTAATAACGTTATTAGCAGATGACAAGTTCCAGCACTCACTAATCTAATGGGCACCAGACGAGGAAATTCGGCACCTAAACACCAAAAGGGAAGTAATTCTGTGTGGCTGCCAATGCATAAACATTTAAAGACAAAGTTACCATGCCACCCAAAGAATTTCAGAGTCAACTGAAGCTCAGATTTCCCCAGTGCCTGGGGTGGTCCTGAGAATGAAGTCAGTTATAAGAGTACTTTTGGCATTCTTTTAACCCACCATCAAATAATTTGGAGATATAAGGGAAAGTTAAAAATCAAACAACCAAATTTTAGAAGTTCCACACTACCTTCTTAATGTGTACTCTTGGGCTAATAGGACTGTTTAATTCTGAGTCTGTCTCATTTGTTTTGTATTCAGGTCCCTCCCAGAAACGCATTCTTTAAATCCTTCCTGTGGATTCAGCTGACATCACAATCATGACCTGCATCTCTACTGTTTTGCCTTTACTTCTTCAGGTGTCCCTCATGCCTCCTATCTTTCCATTTCACAGCCTTTGTGCTGTTTGCCTTCACTTGACAAACAGCTGCTTTTTGCACTTGTCACCAGCTGGGAATAACTTTCCTATGGCCCTTCTGCATGCCTCCAGTTGTCTCTATGGGGCTTTTAAGTGGTGCCCTTTGATTTCTCAAGATGATGAGCAAGAGTGGAATTGGGATAAGGGAAGACTATAGACTATGCCATTACAGAAGCATTATTTTCTCTTGTATAAAAAAGGCATAGTACATAAGACTTGAACTACCAATTAGTAACTACTGACAGAGCATTACAAACAAACCATCCATTTTTTTCCAGCTGATAGTTGTCTTGTTTTCCACTAGGGAACCATTAAGCTTCCACTTCCAGTCTATGAGTCTAAATGCAATTGATTATGCTTTCTCCCTTTCCTTATCCCAGACCCAGAGTTTCCAGGAGACCCAGGCCTAGGTAGAGCATTGAATACCCCTGGCCACAATGATAAGTTCAGGGGGTAGGCACTTGACCAAATTTGGCCAATCAGAAATAAGAAAACAAAGCTTCAGCACTTTTACTCAAGCTGTGGAAAAATAGTAGATTGATCTTATTGGGCTAATAAGATGAGGGCTTGATTGATCTTGGCCACAGAGAGCCAGGATATCTGCTCTAAGATTTATCCAGAGGAGGCAGGCAGAGGACAAAATAGGGGCAGAGGACAGAGAAAGGAGAGACTTGCAGTAGTTAAATTTTCTGAACCAATGTCATGTGAACTCTTTAGACACAGATTCCTCTAAATGTCTTCCAAATGACTTTTCTGTTCTTGAGTGAGTATCTTGGCCTACAGCAGGCTGTTTATGCCTCTCACACCTGCTTGCTCACCAGTAATACGCTGAGCACTTGAAAAATCACTGATCTACAAATCCAGAGTGATGTATGCAATCTCATGGGCTCATATCAGGGCTTCAGCCATCATCGGAAAGGAACTACTAAGTTTAGCACTCCATTTGATGATAAGTTTCTAAGAATGTTCAAGAGCTGTTCTGAGATTGCCTTTCAGTGGGCTTCACACTTCATTTTACCACCTGTTTATTGGATCTAGTGCTCTTATGCCATCTACTCCCAAAACCTGCCTCTTGGAGAAAAAGAACAGACACACACCACACTGTTAGTATTTTGTGTGTGGAAGAACTTGCTAGCATTCTGCTAAGAGCCATATTAGATTTATTAAAGGAATGAGTGAGGGAGGGGGAAAGGAAGAGTGGGGGAGAGCAGAGAAGAAGAAAAAGAGGAGGTCTCCCACATGGTTGGGGCTTTTTAAAGGGAAATCATGCAGGCACGCCCTGGACATGGGTGTCAGAGGCCTGTCAAAGCCTCTGCAGGTGTGTGAGGGGGCACATGAACATACACACATAAATAAACACACACATACACTCATTCACACACATACACACACACTCGTATACACATATACACACATACATAAAAACAAACATAAACATACACACATACATATACACACTCATTCACACATTCATACACACATATATAAACATACATATACATACACTCGTTCACACACAGTTACACACACATACATTTTAAACACACACATACAAATGCACACACACCTCAATCATTTTGACTTGGCTGTAGCACAATCTCTGATTTCCTAATACTTTGCTCATGGCACACATTCAAAATGCAATTTTTCATACACACAGGAAGAATAACTCTTGAAATAAGCCTGAATGTCATGGAAGACTAGAAGCTCAGACTTGATTTAGTAGAGCTGAACAGAGAGCAGAGTGTGACTGTCCTCAGCATAAGCAATGGATTTAGAGTCAGCAGATTTTGTGGACGAATGACTTTAAACTGGAAACACAAATGATGAGTCCATGGCTGTATGACAGAATTTCAACCTTGCACAGAACCAGGTGGAAGGGATCATCAAGACCGTAAAATGAAACCAGAGACTTAGTGAGGCTAGTCATCCCCAACAGGAAGGCTCAGCTTTTATTGCCCTGGCTCACCCCCCTGTGATGTCCTCATTCTGGGCTGTAGACTCCAGACTTCCCATCTGGGGGTCTTGCCTTCCTCTTCTTTAGCAAGAACTTGTGTTTTCTTCTGAACTCATTCCACAAATATTACTGATTTAATCCTGTGTATATGATAGACACTGGAATAGTCCATGTTTTCTAAAAGAGGCAGTAGTTAATAGTAAACATTCTATTCCTTATTTGTTTGTTTGTTGTTTGAAAATGTAGCTTTGCCAGCCTTCATCGAACCCCAGAGTACTTATTAAACACGTCAACCAATAGAAAAAAGAATACACTGTGTAGTGATGTTCTAATTTGCTTTTTATTGCTGGAAAATACCATCACGGCACAAAATAACCTGGAGAGGTTTACAAATCTTAGTCTATCAGAAAGGGAGGCCATGGCTGGATCTGAAGCAGAGGACATAGAGGAACACTGTGGTCCCTGTGTCTAATGCATTGCATTCTGATAAAACTGTGATGGCTATGTTTGGTTGTCAACTTGACTGTATCTCTATCTAAAACCCCCAAATGGAGTCCACATTTGTGAGGGATGTTTTTCCTAAAGTTGAAGTAGAAAGATCCACTTCTGATCTGTATCTTTGAGCTAGAAAGACACACCTTTATTCCAGATATTTCAAGATGGGAGAAGGCATGACTTTAATCTGATTTGAAGGCAGAAAGATATACCTTTAATTCGGGCCACACCTTCCTTTAGAAGAAGGATGCTTTAGCTCTCTGCCCGCTTGCCCTCAAATTGCTAGCATGGGCATCACTTCACTGGCAGTAAAGCTTATGTCTTCAGGATTCCAGCATATACTGAAGATCAGTTGAGATATCAGACTTGTGGACTGAACAACTACTGGTTTCTGCAACTTTATGTTAATAGCTAGCCATTGTTGAATTAGCTGTAATGTATTCTGAATGTAATTCTAATGGATCCCATAGATATAAATATATGTATATATACATGTATAAATTCATTCATCAATTCATTCTTTAACTTTATAAAACCCTGACTTATACAACAACCCAGGAGCATCTTCCAAAGTACAGCACCACTCACACTTGTCTTAGTCCTTCTATATCAATCAATGATCAAGAAAATGTTCTCCCATGGACATGACAATAGACCAATCTAATGGAGGCATTTTATCAATTGAGATAATCTTTTCCCAGATGATTTTGTGTCAAGTTAACAAAAGCCAGAACAAATGGACATAAAGATCACTGAGCAACCCAACCAGCTCAGAGGCACATTTTGAATAACAAACATAGCTGAGGGGTAAAACTTAAAACAAGAGAAAGATTCTGGCAAGGTGAGAAAAGGAGGTAAGTCAGTATGTGGTTAAAGTGAGGTACCCAGCCCAGGTTTCAGGCAGTGGTGATGATGGCTGCAAGAGAAAGAGAACTGTCAGGGTTCCAATGGGAAGCGAGGGGACATCCGAGAGTGTGAAGGGGAAGTTTAAATGATGTAGGCAGAATCAGTTGTGTGGGGTCAATAAAGCTTTATGAAGATCCCCAGAGCTGACAATGGAGGGAGACATTAACAATATCAGTCCTAGAGGTGGTTCATCATAACTGAACAATAGCTGGAGGTGGAAAGGGCCACCTTCAAGTTGCCTAAGAAAGATGGTGTTTACTGCCTCAACAAGGAGAACATTGTGCTCTTCCCATCTTGGTGACCTGTAACTTCTAAATGGGAGTCAGACATTTGTTCATCAGCAGTACACACACACACACACACACACACACACACACACACACACACACACATGAGCAGGGGGGCAGACCCACAGAGAGACACAAAGAAAGAAATTACATAAAAAGAACAATTAATGAACTTTGCCAATGCAGAAATGACATTTGTTTCACATGTATTTTCTTTATAAAATGAGAAGTCATGTATACATATACTGAGATGACTATATCTACATATGTGCATCAACCCTTTGATAATTTGTTTCATATTATACAATGAAAAATAAAATTTGACAATACAACTGAATGAGAAATTTTGATACTCTGAGTCCCAGGTTTTGGTGCTGTTTTTCAACCTTCCAAGGGCAGTGTTTTAGAAAGTTTAACCAAAGTTGGGAAAAGTGATTATAACCATGATTAGTCCTTTCCAAGAGGACCATTTGGCAATCAAAAAAAGAAAAATGATAACATTTTCCCAATAGTGAACCCACATAACTGCCACCCAAAACAGATTTCTAAATATTCATTAAAATAGAGACACTTTTAGAAGACTTGGTGTATGTCAAATCTAGGGCAATCAGAAATCATAAATCCTTGGCAACATAAATAAGCTACTCAATTAATTAATAAAAGTTTAAAAAGTAATATGATGTTCATATGGTAAGGTTTCATTATAGCTTCCTGTAAGATACTCAACAGTTACAGTGCATGAAATAGCTACTCAGGAAGAAAGCCTCTTAGACAACACCATAATCTATTGAACATTATCATTACAAGATACCCTGAAGATATGCACATCACAGAGAAGGCTATGAAGCCCCCTTCCCCCTCAAACCTAGCCACTTCTGAGAAAGGACTACAAAGATGCTTAGGTTAGCTCCTGTCATGGAACACAACAAATAAACAGGAGCTAAAAATATGCATTGCAATTGTTCTGCAGTGTTCAAAAGTGTCAAGAATTGTAAAGTCAAATTATATCAGAAGAGCCATTTCATATCGGAGGACAGGATAGGGTTCTTGTCTTTGCAGAGGATCTTTGGCTTAAAGAGAACATCATTGGTGAATTGATGAAAGCTTATTAGGGTCAGGAAGTAGTACTGTTTCAGTGTTCATGCTCTGGTGATGTGGGATGTTTTTCTGTATGCTGTGAATACCATTAGTTAATAAAGGAACTGCTTTCGCCTGTGGCAAAGCATCCTAGAAACAGGCTGAAAATTTGAGCATAGATAAAGTGGAAGGAGGGTTGAGTCATACAGAGATGCTGAGAGCTGCTGCCCAAGAGAGCAACATGCAATGGAACATAAGTAAAGCCACTAGCCACGTGGTAAGACATAGATTAATAAACATGGGTTGAGTTAATTTGTGAAAGCTCGCTGATAATGAGTTTAAGCCAGAGGCCAAACAAGCTGTAATTTTTATAAGTCTTTATGTGATTATTTGAAGCTATGCATCTGCAGGACAGGCCAGAACTTCTAACTACAAATGGGCACAAACCTACAACCCTGAGATTAAGAGTCTCATGCTCTACCAACTGAGCTAGCCTTTGTGCAATTATTTTATAAGTGACAGTGTGACTGTGGGTGAGAAGATTTCTCTGGATTGCAGGCCCAGACAGGTCAGAAGCTTCTGGCTACAAATGGCATTTCAATGTGGGGCACTTGCATCCACATAAAGCCTGAAAAATCTTTAAAAGGGTTCTAGAACACAGAAAAGGAACAAAAAACAACTTCTTAGTTGTGTCTCTCAAGTGGGCCATGGTACAGGGTGGCATTCAGGCTTAAATTAAAAAGTGTCAGGTTTGCTGCATGAAGCCTGAACTACAACAAGGTTGTTTCCCAAAGTCTCACAGAAGCCACCATACAAGCATAAGCTGCTTACGATGAATTTATGTTCCTGATCATACACACAAAATGGAAATAGATTCAAGCAATGCTTGGTAGAAGCATTTTCTCAGGAGGGTTCTGTTTTCTGGTGGCAAACAGAGGTGTGGTTTCTTTAAGAGAAAAAATGTGTGTCTCTTTTAAGAGGCTCTGCTGCCAAATACTTAAGCAAAGTTCATGAGCAGCAGGTGATTGTACTCTACTTTTAGGGCAATATGGGCCCTAAAATTTCCAAGAGTGGGAATGGTAAATGTGGCATCTGCCAGTACCTCTGCTATGAAGCTAAACTTTCTATGAATCTAGACTAAGGAGATGGATGGAGCTGGTAAGCCACCCTAGCCAAGCCTTTAATCCTAACCTGGTTTAGCAGATTAAAGGTGTAGTCAGAAAAAGATAAGAGATATACCTTAAAGACATATTCAAACACAGACATACATACACAAAAATCTCTAAAATATTTAAAAGGTTTACAGTGTGTTACATAATATGTAGGCTTGGGAGAGAGAAGAAAAAGAAAAAAGTCCTTAAAATTATATATATATATATATATATATATATATATATATATACACATACCATGTAAAGATGAAAAATATACAAAGAGCCTACATAATGTCTATTACTGTGTTTCTTTTAAATTTCTTCACTGTTAATGAGCTAATTGCAGAAAGACGTTTGATTGTAAAGGCTGCTTAGTTAAATTGACATATATACTCTAAAGGTATTGTGACTTTGAAATTTGGGTTTAAGGATATATTGCTATGGAAAAGCAGTTGTTCTTTTGTTTCCACAGATGAGAACCTGTATCCACAGGTTTCCAGGCTAATATGGTTTGATCAAGAAAGACACCTGAAAGACTCGCAGAATATGGCATTAAAAATATTTAAAAAATTTGGACATTTCTGGATGGTGAGACATGTCTTCTCTTAGCAGCATCAATCTACTTCAAGAGGATGATGGGCATCAAACAAATTCCATGTGGAAATTACTTTATTTGTGGCAAAAGTTAGCCACTGGGCAAGAAATTGTTCTTGTCCTGACTGCTTGACAGTATACATAGACTAGCCATGCAGGAACTATGGGAAAATGACCTCTGAATTTTGGAAGAACAGACCAAGATGGTATTTCGGGTTCCTGCTTTGCTAAGAGGGATGCTCATGCTCTAATAAGATGCTCAGTAAAATATTTGAAGATAAGGCATGCCAGAGTCTCCACAACTGACCTTCAAATTCTTTAAGAAGTGTGTTGTCTGTTTCTTGCTTCTTGTTTTGTACCTAAATTTGCAGATGGTCAGTAACTAACTCCCAGAAGGAATGGTACTCTGCATGATGCTACATGTGCCTTCTGATTTGCTAAAGAGAGGGCCAAGTGGCAAAAGCCTGTGCCATTGGTATCACATTGGCTGTCTTAGGAAGAATGAGCAAGTCACCCTAAAAGAGCCATTTGCAGCTATTTAGGAAGCACCCCAAAACTACCCTACTTTACTCCACATTATCATATCTCCTTGCCTTGCTCCTCGCCTCACAAACCATGTCTTTCTTTTTTCTGACAGGGGTAGGTTGTTGGTGTTGAGTGAAGAATTCTTGGGTGGAAAAATGACAAATGATTCCAGTGGATTTGCTGGCATTTGTGCCCAAGGAGAACAGTGTACCCTAGATTTTTGTGTATCATTCCCCAGACAGAGTGATGCCTGGGGGTGAGCTCATTCCACAGACTCCTTCTGATGCCTCCAGAGTTACAGATCTAAGGAAGGAGAGTTATGTTTGAGCTAGGCCTTAGGAGAATGTGATATGTGTCCAGGTAATTCTGACATGGGTGGACAATTTTAAGGTTCTCTCTGGTGTAGTAGAAAAGCACAATTTCACTGCAATAAAACTGAGATTATGAGATACAAATAGAATCCCTAACATAAAATTTCAATACTGTTCTTTTTTTAAACAGTCCTCTTTAAAGACAAAACATACAACACTGCTATCCGTTGAAATGTTAGTACCTAATGTCACAAGTGTTCAATTGTCCTATTATCATGGTGCCACCATCAAGTGTGTGTCTTGAGTACCTAAAACTTCATCCTTATAGCTCATAAATGAGTTTTCAATGAAACAAACTGAATGGATGTGAACTACCTCCTCAATTCTCTGATTAAGTAGATGAATTGGAGATTTAAGAAAATATAGTCCAAATAACTCACAAGCATCTATACAATTTTTTAAAAAGATACCTTTAAATGACTATGAAAGATGCTCTGTAGGAATCCGTTTGATATATATATATATATATATATTTCTTTTATTAGATTACTTAATATCAACTTAGATGAGTTCTTCAAACATGGACTTGGCTTGGTTGACAATACCATACAGAGGTCCACATTCCTCTGTAACTCTAGTCCCAGTGGATATGACCCACACTTCTGCCTTCCACAGGCACCCACCATGCAGGTAGTTCTAGTTCCAGACAAAATAGTAATATGTGTAAAATAAAATAAATCTAAAAATATTAAAGAGACTTATTTTCCTCTGTGACCAGAGAGGTATCCCTGTATGTTCTCAGAAGTCCATGTGGCCATGCAAAGCATGATTCAGAGATTTTGAATTAAGAATATAAATATTCAGTAGGAATGCAGAAAAGAGCTCATAAAGAAGCATGTTTTATATTTCTGATATTGGTTTAGAGTTTTCAAGTTTAGTATCTAAATGAAACATCAGACAAGACTAAATGGAAGATTATACTGTGTTCAGAAGGGATAAAAGTAATATTTGAAATTCTGTTTCCTAGGTAGGTTGAGTTTTTTTCCACTAGCTATCTATCATAGCTTCCCTCCCTCCAGGGGAGCAGATGAGAGACTGAGTGAAGGTATATGATTGTCATTAAGGTGACCATGTCAAGGACCCACCCCAGTGCTTCAGTCCCAGAAAAAATGGCAACACCTTCCTCTGGTCCAACTACAAAAACTGAGAGCATGTGCAGATGATCCTAACATAGCTTCCTTTTCTGGAATGACCATAGCCTGAGACCTGGAATACTAGCTTTCCTGTGTGTATATCCTTTATTTTATTTTATTTTATTCCCCTGTTGCCCTAGGTAGGTCAGTCCCAAAGTCATGAAGGTCAGTTACAGCACACTCTTCTTCCTTTGGTTCTTTCCACCTTGTTTCATGAGGCTGGCAGCCATGAATGACAGCAACTTCATGATCATCACTTAAAGGGAAGGTGATGACTGAAATGAACCATGTGAGGACAGTAAAACACCTTTCATCTGGAAATGAATACATGAAAATTCATAGTGTTCAAGTTACCTAAAATAATCTCTGCACTCAGCTATTTCTTGCTTAGTAATTTTATAAGATAAACACAAAAAGAGGTTAAAAATTCCTGATTACAAAATAGGATTATAACCTAGCATAGTAAAAGTTATTTAAGGATTATGAAATTATTTATTTCTGTTTTTTTTCCATTTAATATATTCAGACCACAGGTAAACATGCAGAACTAAAATCTTAAGAAGCAAAATTACAGAGAAGGGGGCACTACTACAGTACTCAAAAAAGGGTGTGCATTGAATGCTTGGAGGATTTCCATTTGGATGATGGGAACCTCTGCTGACAAGGTTGGAAGAAGGATGTGTGGTACCTTGGTACCATCTCTTCCCCTAACAGCAGAGGATCCCATCCATTTTGCATTACAAGCACATCAGATAGCACATCTGTCTCTCTGTGAAAGTCACTTGGCTTCACAAATATCTTGAGAGGGCTTTAGAAATGCTACTCTGTGGTTCTTTCATTCATACCTTGAGAAACACTCTCCTAGGAGAACAGAACAGAGGAAGAAGAGAGAGACTTGTTTCCCTTATCTTACAGGAGATCTGGAGGGTTGGAAAGGACTGTCTCAATTGTAAGGTATGGTTAAATAGCCATAACCAAAGACAGCTTGTCCTTCATTCCCTGACCCAGTCTGTGCCCTCCTTGAAGTTTTGGAGGCAGTGTTGAAAAAAATACTATTCTGTGCACTTGTGAAAATGTTCAGATAGAGTGCTTTCTTGGGAAGCATAATTTGAAGAGGAGATCTGAAGGAAAGAACAGACTGGGAAAAGGTCTATTTTTAACTAATGCAAAGGCATGGGGGAGGGGAGTCCTGAGTGAATGAATTTAAGGGAAGTGTGAGAGAAAGCCAGTGAGATAGAAGGCTGAGTTCATATACTTTAAACCTTACTTTACTTATAAAATATTTTGGTCACATAAAAAGAAGCTTCTAAGAATAATAAATAAAATTAGTGAATTTTTGTGGGAGAGAACTTCCCTTGTTTTATATGCTTCAATCTACTAGCTCCTCTATCCAGCAAATATGCTGTATATTTCTATATAGCATCTTGTTCAAGTCTCCATGTGGTCACACAAAGTCAGGTTATTCCTTCTATTGTAGTGCATAGAAACATAAGCTCTAGATTAGAAAAACCTCCCCAAAAGAAAACAAGAATTTGAAAAGGCAAGATGTCTGCCCATGTTTCACTTAAGTGTTTCTGTGTAGTAGAAACCATACACATACCTTATCACCCTAAATGGGATACCTCTAAACATGAGGGGGGAATGGTATTAACAACAATGACAATAGGCCCCATTCATCTCTCCCCTAAATCCAGACCAGCAGAGAAAAGCACTGAGGGTCAGAACTCCCTATTAAAATCCAGATCATTGGTCACTCCCATCTACAAATCTTACCTCAACCCCCAATCCATCCCATAGCTCAGCAACTTCAGGAGCTACTTGAGACCCACACTTCCTCAGTACCTACTGGATCAAAAGCTGCTACCTGAGACCCATAGTTCATCATAACCTATTGAATCAGAAGGTTTACTTGAGGTCCACAGTTTCCTAACACTTATTGGATTAAGAGTGGCTACCTGAGACCTACAATTCTCTGGCACCTATTGGACCAATAGCTCTTATAGGATCAAAAGCTCCTTCTGTATCAAGAGCTCATATTAGACCAAGATTGAATTCCTGAAACACAGAATCAGCCAGTACCTTTTACACCAAGAACAGCTCACTGTGACACAGAACACATAACCTCCAAGCGGACCAAAAGCTCAGATTGAAACAAGAGAGGCTTCCTGAAACACAGACACAGCCAGAACAGATTGCACCAAAAATAGCTCTCTGAGATAAAATTCTGCATTGATCCAAGGAAGCAATGGGTAGATACCAGTGCAAGAATACTTATAGCAACATAAAGAACAATATGGCATCACCAGATTCTTACAACAGCAAGACCCGAAAATGACAATGAAGAAGAATCAGAAGGAAATAACCTTAAAAACAACTTTATGAAAATACAAGAATCCTTAAGAGAAGAAACAACAAAAACTCCCTTAAAGAAATAGAAGAAAAGAAACAAAATAAAGAAATGAAAGAGATCAACAAATCCCTTAAAGAAAATAAAGAAAACCAAGAAAAAGAAATCAAAGAGGTGAAGAAAACATTTAAAGATTTAAAAATTGAAATAGAAGCAATAAAAAAGGCAGAAACTGAGAAAATGCTGAATTAAAAAATTGGAAAAAATGAACTAGAAATACAGATACAAGCATAACCAACCAATGCAAGAGATGGAAGAGAGAATCACTGGACTGGAAGATTTAATAGTAGAAATAGATATGTTAGTCAAAGAAAACACTAAAACCAAAAAAGTCATAACACAAAACATCCAGGAAATATGGGACACCATAAAAAGACCAAACTTAAGAATAATAGGAATAAAAGAATACCAGCTCAAAAGCACAGAAAAGATATTCAACAAAATCATAAAAGAAAACTTTTTCAATCTAAAGAAGGAAATGCCTATAAAGATACAAGAGGTTTACAGAACACCAAATATCCTAGACCTCACAAAAAGTCTGCTTACTACATAATAATCAAGCCACTAAACTTACAGAATAAAGAAAGAATATTAAGAGCTGCAAAAGAATAAGGCCAAGTAAGGCAGACCTGTCAGAATAACAGTACTCTATTCAACTGAAGCAACAAAAGCCAGAAGGTTTTGGTCAGATGTTATACAGACACTAAGAGACCATATTTGTCAGCTCAGACTACTATACACAACAAAACTATCAATCACCATAGATGGAGTAAATAAGATAGTTCACAATAAACCAGATTTAAACAATACCTTTCCACAATTCCAGCCCTACAGAAAACACTAGAAGGAAAACTCCAACCTGAGAAAGCTAGATACACCTACAAAGCCACAAGCAATAGATAATCCTACAGAAGGGAAAACACACACACACTATCACCAGAAATAACACAAAATAACAATCACTGGTCATTAATATCCCTTAATATCAAAGGACTCAATTCACCTAAAAAAAAAAAAAATAAGACAAGGTCTAACATAATGGATACAGAAACAGCATCTATCCTTCTGCTGCATACAAGAAACATACCTCAACTTCAAAGACAGTCACTGCCTCAGAAAAGGGTTTGGAAAAGACTTTTCAATCAAATGGACTTAAACAAGCTGGTGTAGCTATCCTAATAGCTAACAAAATATACTTCACTAAAATCAATCAAAAGAAATTAGAGGGATATTACTTATTAATCTCAGGAAAAATCCATCAAGATGAAGTCTCAATCCTGAACATTTATGCTCCCAATACAAGGGCACCCACATATGTAAAAGAAATATTACTAAAGGTTAAATCTCATATCAAGCCACACATTAATAGTGGGAGACTTCAATATCCCACTCTCACCAATGGATAGGTATATAAAACAGGACTAAAAAGAGCCATAAGGAATCTATCAGAGATTATGACTCAAATGGACTTAATAGATATATACATAACTTTCTACCCATACACAAAGGAATATACCTTCTTCTCAGCACCCCATGTAACTTTATTTAAAATTGGACCACACTTAGTCCTAACACAGATTTGAATAGATACAAAAAATGGGAATAACCTCTTGTATCCTATGAGATCACTATGAACAAAAATTAGAGTTCAACAACAACACAAACCACAGAAAGTCTACAAACTCATGAAAACTGAACATCTCTCAATTGAACCAACTCTGAGTCAAGGAAGAAATAAAGAAATAAATTAAAGGCTTTTTAGAATTTAATGAAAATGAATCTACAACATACCCAAACTTATGGGACACAATGAAAGCAGTGCTAAGAAGAAAGTTTATCTCACTAGATACCTACGAAACAACAACAAAAAATTTGGAGAAATCTCACACAACAGACTAAACTGCGTAGTGAAAAGCTCTAGAACAATTAGAAGCAAACTCACTTAGAGGGGCTGGACAGCAAGAAATAATCAGACTTAGGCCTGAAATCAATAAAATTGAAACAAAGAGAACAATACAAAGAACCAATGAATCAAAGAGTTGGTTCTTTGAGAATGTCAACATGATAGACAAACCTTTATCCAAACTAAACAAAAATCAGAGAGAGAATATCAAAATTAACAAAAAATATCAAAAATAAAGGGGAGGACATAACAATAGACACTGAGGAAATAGAGACTCGTTAGATCATACTTCAAACACCTATACTCCACCATGTTTAAACTTCTAAAAACACATGGATAGCTTTTTATACAGGTGCCAGTTACCAAAATTAAATCAAGACCAGATAAATGACCTAAATGGACCTATAACTCCCAAGGAAATATAAGTTGTTATTAAAAGTCTCCCAAGCAAAAAAAAAGTCCAGGGCCAGATGATGTCATCACAGAATTCTACTACATTTTCAAAGAACTAATACCAATACTCCTCAAACTGTTCAACACAATAGAAACAGAAGGAACATTGTCAAACTCTTTTTATGAGGCTACAGTCACCCTGATACCCAAAAAACTCAAAGATGCAACAAAAAAAGAATTACAGACCAAATTCCATGAACATTGATGCAAAAATACTCAATAAAATACTGGTAATCTTAATTCAAGACAATATTAAAAAAAAATCTTCCACCATAATCAAGTAGGCTTCATCCCAGAGATATAGCGATGGTTCAACATACAAAGAACTATCAATGTCATTCATCATATAAACAACCTGAAAGAAAAAAAACAAAAAACAAAACATGGCCATTTCATTAGATGCTAAAAAAGTGGGAGTGTAAGCTGGTTCAGCCCCTCTGGAATGCAGTATGGTGGTTTCTCAGAAACCTGGGAATCTATCTCCCCAAGGATCCAGCAACATCACCACTGGGCATATATCCTAAAGATGCACATTCATACTCCAGAGACATTAGTTCAACTATGTTCATAGCAGCATTATCCATAATAGCAAGAACCTGGAAAAAACCTAGATGCCCCTCAACTGAAAAATAGATTAAAAATTGTAGTACATATACACAATAGAGTACTGAAAAAAAAATAATGACATCATGAAATTTGTAGGCAAATGGATGGATCTGGAGAGTATCATTCTGAGTGAGGTAACAGAGACACAGAAAGATAGACAAAGTATGTACTTACAAGCAGATTTTAGATATAAAGCAAAGGATAACCTGGCCACAATCCACCCTCTTCCCTCCAGCAGCTAAGTAACAGGAAAAATTTAAGAGAGACATCCATAGATCCCCTTGGGAAGAAGAAATAGAGAAGATTTTCTGAGAAAATTTCAAACAAATGGGAGGAGGAAGCGAGGAGAGGTGAGAACAGAGCATGAGAGAATAAAATGGTGGAGTGAGGGTAGGATGGGGGCAACAGAGAGGGAGAGCAAAGTGGATATCCTGATAGAGGGAGCCATTGAGGGATTAGAGAGAATCATGGTGCTAGGAAATACCCACAAGATGAGCCCAGCTAAAACTCCAAGCAATAGTGGAGTGAGTGCCTAACCTGGCCTTTCCCTATTATCATATGAATGACCACCCCAATCGCCATTATACACTTTTCATCCAGCAGCTATGAAAGCAGATGGACAGATCCATAGGTAAACACCAGACTGAGCTACTAGTCAAGTTGAGGAGAGAGAGGAGAGATTGCATGAACAGATGGATAATGATGGGACAACCTATGGAGTAAGTTGTCTAGGGCTGTTGGGAGCTTGCAGACTCTGAAATGACAGCTGATGAAACTTCATGGAATATATTTGGACCCGCTGAATGTAGATGACATTCTACATGAAAGGCATGGACAGTTTCTGGAGCCTCTTGCACCAGAGTCTATCCCAGGTCCATGAACTGGTTTCTCTGAGTCTATGCCAAGCAGGGAAACACCTTTCTCAGCCTTGACACTTGGGGGAGGGACTTGATCCTACCTCAACTAGATATGCCAGATGGAATTGACTCACTTTGGGATTCCTTGCCCTCTCTGGTGTATGAACAGTGCTGGCGGAAAGGGAAGGCTGGGGGAGAGGAAGAAGTGGTGGGTATGGGAAAGCAATTATTTTTAAGTATAAAAAATGACCATAGGCACTATAAATCTGAAAGGCCTGCTGTTTAAACAAGACATGTTACTCCCTTCCCCCAGCAAGCTCAGCCTTTTCACTATAGAGAAAAATCACAATGCTGACATTTTCTAAGTTTGCTTTTGAATCTGAGTGCTAATCCCACATCATGCTCACAGCTGCATGGAATGAATAACAGTGGAGGGGTACAGCTATAAACCAAATGGATTGCTGGCTGTTTCTACTGACAGAGGACAGTTCTAAGTGCTCCCATATCATAGGTAATATAGAGTAAATTGAAAGCAAGATGGTGCTGTAGGCATTTACTGAATTCTAATTTTTGCTACTGAAATTGAGTTTGTTTAAACTCTTCATATTTTAAAGTCTACAGGGTGACACAAAGCTTTGTTTCCTGAGAAAGCTGTCGTCCTCATTTCTGCCTCTTCAAAGCTGGTCAATCACTGAGCTCCTTTGAGTGATGGCAAAGTCAGAATTATGACTGCCTGATTTTACCCTTCACTGCACTTGTCAAAAAAATTAAATTAAAGATCATGCTTATGAATATAATGCATGAACTGCTGCATGGCATTCTGAAAGATAGAGTGCCCCTTCCACCCAGCCACTCACCAAACAGCATGTCACACAATACTCTAATATGCAAAGGAAATAATAGAACAGAGAGAAAATTCTGCCTCTCGGGAAATATAAGGTACATGTTCAAGAACTCAGAAAAAAATATTTTAGTAAAAGTTAATAACTCTAATGCTTACAGAATATTCAAACTAATATCATATTTCCTTTTTCTAAAAATGTTTTCACAAAGAATTTTGTTAGACTAAAGAGATCACTCATATTTTAATGTGTAATATAGTGCTACTTGACTTAGGGTCACAAGAGTGAGATTTCCTGAAGATTAAGCATTCTATGCACACTTGCTGACTATTTCCTGTAGAGGCAACTGCAGAGCAGGAATCAAAATAATAGGGCATTCTATAAAAATATGATGGAAAAGTGGCATCAGCCTAGTGATTTATATAGGTGAAAGTCTTTTATTTTATAAATGTGTGTATATATAATATATATGTCAAATATAATATATAATATTTTATATTTATGTTTAAAAAATCTTCACCTCTCCCCAGATAATTTCTTGAATCAATTACACAAACACCTATTTATATGTGTGAACCAGAAGATATAATGTGTGTGTGCATTTATAGGTATACATGCATTCATATTTATATTTGCATGTCTGTGCTATCTGTATCTAGCATCCATCTATCTTTCTATCAATGCTTTTATGTGACTCATCCTTTTAGATATCATAACTGAAAGAATTTGAATTTCGTTATTTGCAAGCTCTTGGGAGTACTTCTAACCAAATGGCCTACATTGGAGAACAGTGCTGCTAGAAGCCCTAGCATGCATCTGAAGGACCTGGCAGGCTGCAAACAACATAATTACTGGGCCCAGCTCAGGTCTCTAAACCTGCAGACTTGGGATGAGGTCTTAGTGTGTACTATCATACATATCCCTTAGTGATGATGATAATGCAGATTAAAGTCCACTCTGAGGAACACTTGGGTCTCAGTGATGTAAGGCATAGAAAGGCTATGCTTACTTTATAAGGACAATAGAAAAACTTTCTATAGTTTTCAACATTTTATGGAGTCTGTACAATTGCTCATACATAAATATTAGCAAATAAAACAGTAAGTCAGATATGTATTTAAGGTCTTCCTAAACTGGTGTCTTAAGAAATTTCAGAAAGCAAGATGTAATTGATGGAGCTCATATGCTGTGGAATAATCTTGTACACTGTAAAAATTTGTTACTTGAATTAGTTTAATAAAATGCTGATTGGCTAGCCAGGAAGTATAGGTGGAATGACCAAATTAAGGATAATGGGAAGGAGAAGGGGAGGTCTGAGAGGTCACCAGGCAGATGCTGAGGAAGCAGGAAATGAATGTACCGTGCTAATAAATGTACTGTCTCATGGCAGAGTATAAATAAAAATATAGGTTGACTTTAAATGTAAGAGCTAGTTAGTTATGAGCCTGAGATATTGGCCAGTCTTTTATAATTCATATTCAGTCTCTGAGTCAGTTATTTGGAACCATGTGGTTAGGACAGAAAATGTCTATTTACATATAACATTCAAATGTGTGACTGAAATTTCCATATAAAATGTGACAAAGTTTAAAAAGGATTCTAGACTCACGAGAACAAAGTCAAGCACCACTTCTTAATGCTTTCTTTTTTCTGGTCAGCTCTGTTTGCTGGCTGTGAGAAGAAGGATGACCCTTTAAGAGAGGTGGTTTCCTGGCTTAGTGCTAGGAACAAAAATGATTGGCTCTTTTAAGAGGTCCTACTACCAAATACTCATATGGTATTCATGAGCAGCTGATGGCGTGCTACTTAGGGGCAGTGTGGACCTAGAAACTCCCCAGAGTTGGGGCTTTAAACATGGCTCCCAGAGTTGACAATATATGTACCTCCACCTTCATGAGACTAGCTTCTCTGGGAACTGAGAGGGAGGAGCCAGCACAAAATGCCAAGATCTAAGTTATACAACAGTTTTTGTATTTGTTTTTTGTTTTTTGCTCATGTAGATAAGAAAAGGTTAAAGATGCACAATAAAGACTGATTCATACAAAAAAGAGTCTCTGAACACATCATAGAACATTTAAAAATATATGTAGAGAGAGAACAGAAGAAGAGTAAAGAAAGTCCTTAAAAAAGAAATAGAGTAATAAAAAATATAATAAGTCATATAAAGGTGGAATACACACAGAGTCTGGATTATATATATTATTGTATTGTCTTTAAATTTTTTAGGTGCTAAAAATATTAGATTATGAAAACTGCTATATTAAACAAACCTATATTTTTTAAATTATCATGACTTCAAAATTTAAAACAAAAGTTATGTTACTTTGGAGGAGAGGTTATGTTTTGTTTATTCTCATTTCTAGAAAATGAGAGGCTATAGATACATCCCAGGTTAAAGAAAGTCAGGTTTGATCAAGGAAGACAGCCCCCTCCCCCACACACCAAATCCTCACTACAAACATAAAAAAAAGACACATAATGTATATTTAACATGCTCAACATAAAACAAAAAAATATATTTGGCTGGCTTGTTTACAATATACAGTTTATATTTGTATTAATACAGACGTGTATGTTACCTTTAAAAGATTATGAATTTTCAGAACAAGGAGAGCATATACCAATATCCATTATCCCAAACAGCTTGAGGGTTACTGAATAAGATGGTCCAACCTCACAAAATACTCAAGCCAAGACTTAACAATTATTCTGATTTTTTTCAGGATCCCTCAAAGATGACCAACACCCCAAATAAGCAGAGAGTAGTCTAAAAACTATATCCACATTTCCCCAAAACGGATTATGGATATTTATTATTATTTAAGGGAGGGTTGGTTATAGGTTGTTACTGGTAATAGCGAGAACAAAAGCTGTAAAAGGAGATCAGATTCAGGGATCTAATTCTAAAAAGAAAAGGTGAAGTATAGAAATAACAGGGAAAAGAGTAGATGAGTGAATCTACTTCAATCTAAAAGCAGTTATTAATCTTACTTATATTAGTCTGTAATTTATTGGTATAAATTTAAAGTTAATTTTGTTATACTGATGTATAGTTCTACTCTTATTTGGGGTATTATATTTATGCAGTTCATTAAAAATATAATATATAATTAAATACAGATTAATGGTCATTTATAATAACAAACTTATAATCATGTTAGATAGGTCTTCAAGGTGATACAGAGATATATTTCAGGTAGATTGTCAATCTTTAAACACTTCAATGACCTCCAAAATGTGACATTTAAAATTGTTTAATAAGTTATACTTTTCATTCACAATGAGACATTTCTGTTCCTGGCAGCATCAATCTACTTCAGAAAAGATGTTGGGTACCAAAAAAAAAGACCCAAAAACTCCATATGTATCTACATTTTTTATGCCAAAAGCTAGCCATCTAAAGCAAAGAAACTGCCTTTGCCTCAGTTGCTGACAGTTACTCTTCAAACTGGACCAGCAGGACTAAAGAAAGGCAACTGTCAAATTTTGCCAAGAAAAGGTAATACAGTTCTTCAAAATTCTCTGCTTCACAGGAAATTCTGTCAGATATGCTAGGCTTGTAGGCTAGACTTGGATACCCCAATTTTACAGAGAAACTGTGGCTGATGAACCAGGCAGCATAATAATTCTGTCCTTAAGTAACATTTCATCCTTCTGGCATCCTTGATGGAACTGAAGACTGCATATTGATAGTAATAATTTCTCTTAGTTATGATAAAAGGGTAAATTAGATATAAAACTTTGGACCCAACAAGATAAGATGGATAATTAAATGTTTTGTCTGGTTTTGGCAAATATAAATAGACTGAACATTATAACATTAATTCTTACTTTACAACTGATTTTGTTGTATATAATCTTACTATGTTAAAGTTAAAACTTTCCTTTTTAATTAGACAAAAAGGGGGAAATGTTATGGAATAATCCTCTTATATGCTGTAAAGATTTGTCACTTGAATTGGTTTAATAAGACACCAATTGGCCAGTAGCCAGGCAGAAAATATAGGCAGGATATCCAAACTAAGGATGATGGAAAAGGGAAGGGCAGAGTCTGAGGGGTGGCCAGCCAGATGCAGAGGGAGCAGGATATAAATGTGCCATGCTAATAAAGGTACTGCCATGTGGCATCCCATAAATAAGAAATATGGGTTAATTTAAAATGTAAGAGCTAAGTTAGTAGTAAGCCTGAGCTATTGACCAATCACTTGTAATTCAAATTTAGCTTCTGAGTCACTTATTTGGGACCAGGTTTTGGGATAGAAAACATCCGTTTACACTCATAAACTGACTAGAAAACGTCTCTGCAAATGAAAGTGTGAGAAAATTCAAAAAAGAAGGCAAAAAAGAAAATTAAGACAGGTATAATCTTACAAAAGCAAAAGCTGCAGAAGCAGACTTGCGCAGTGAAACCAGACGCAGAAGCAGAAACGTACAGTGAGCCAGACATACATTACAGGAACCTGTAGTTTTTGCGGCCATTGAACCAAAAAATGACTAAATGTATTTGCAAATAAAACTTGTTTTAAAAAAGTCAGGATAGGGTACTGTAATAAGAAATTAAGTAAAGTATATGTCACATTCAATAGGATGCATAGAAAATTAGAAAACTTAAAAACAGACTTGAAAAACTAACCAGAAGGCAATTGAGAAAGAAGAGTCAGAACAAGAAAGGAATGTATGTATGCATACCTGTGTGTATTGTGTGTGTGTGTGGGGGGGAGGTGTTGGGGGAGCACAAAATGGATAAAATCCAAAAAGTACTGAGGAATAATAGACAGCAGTAATGGGGTGACATTTTAGCACTTATATGGTGAGGAAAGAAGTGTGGAGTTTTAAAACTAGCAAAAGACGCTGATTCTCCAATATTCAGCAAATAACAAAAAGGAATAAAAAGAAATGTCTACCTAATGACATCATATTGAAACCAGAGAACACAAAAGGCATAGGTAGCTTGTGAAACCATCCAGAAGGCAAAGATAAACACAATAACAGGAAATTACTTCTCAACAACACAGACAATGTGTACAATTAGAAAGAAATAGCTTTGAAATGTCACAGATAGCACCAGATTCAACTCTTTATTCAGAAAAAAAAGTAAAAAAAAGTTAACTATATTTCTTATGTATAGTGTGTATGTGTATGTATGTATAGATATATAATTCATATGTATGTATATGTATACACATCTGACGAATTGTTTCCATGATGTGTTGGCTTCTAGGTATATTAGCAGATGCTAGAAATTCAATTAGTGGTCTGAAACTACTAATAATGTTAATATTGATATAGTACTGCAATGAATTAAATCAGGAAATCAGGGTATACTGTGATCGTGAGCTCATAGGCAAAATAATGGGTTTTTTTTAAATAATATATTGTATTAAAAAAAAGTGTAAAGGTGTATTCAGAAACTGATTTTTTTGATGCTCAATATTTTAGTAAAATATTTAGTAAACTAGTAATGTTTCAAGAAAAGCTACACTGATTAATATTTTCTCTTACTCAGAACTAGTGCTAGGAGGCAAAAAGATGGTTTAGCATTTAAGAGCACATACCCCAGTTTGGGTACCACTTTCTGATGTGGGATGTCTTCCTGTACCCTGTGAAGATACTTTCTAACCATTTGTTAGTAAAGAAGTTGTTTTGGCCTATGGCAAGGCATCTTAGAGGCAGGCACAAAATCCAAGCAGAGATAAAGATGAAGAAGGGCAGAGTCAAGGAGATGCTGCAGGCTGCTGCCCAGAAAGCAAGATGTAATGTAACATGTGGTGATACACAGACTAATACAAATGGGTTGAATTAAGTTATAAGAGCTAGCTGGTAATGAGCCTGAGCCATAGGCCAAACAGTTTGTAATTAATAGATGCCACTGAATAATTATTTAATAAGACAGAGCCTGCAACACACTCTGTTTAAAATTAAAATGGGGGTAGCTCTAGGACCAAGTCCACTCATGACCATGTGGCTGTGGATTCCTACACTCCTTGGGCTTTTATAAATCCTCTGCCTCTGGGACTGAGGGTGCTGGCAGAACTGCTGGGAGCCTAGAAGATGGTTGGTTCATTCAATATCTTTCTGTTTCGGGGGAGTAAGTGCTGGGTCTCCTTCCTTAAAAGAGGTTGAGTCAGGCCTATCAGGCCCAAGTTAGGCACTCTACATTAATGCAAGTCACTGGAAACTGATAAAGAAGATTATTATTTATTTAGGGGGTTCATAGGGGAAACTCACTGATACAAACATTAAATAGTCGTGTGGTTTCTAGAAAGATGGACTGGTCACATGGCTTCACTCAGTGGGTCAGGTCCTCTATCCAAGAGTACAAGAGAGAAACAGGAAAAGAGGGCCCAGGCTTATGAGTACCATAATCTTTTTTTTTTTAAAGCTTTATTTATTTATATTTATTTTTGTTTGCCTGGAACTGGGAACTGGAAATGAAGACAGTTGTAAGCTGCCATGTGGGTGCTGGGAATTGAACCCAGGTGCTCTGGAAGAACAGTCTGTGTTCTTAACCACTGAGCCATCTCTCCAGCCCAAGCACCATAATCTTAAACTAGCCCTCTGGCCATACCCCAAATACTGAGGCCTCAAGGCCATAAGTAATTTCCATATCTATGCTGGCCAAGAGGCCACACCTTAGGTCAATGTGATGGTACCTGCTTTCCACTACAAGCTTCCATGTCTGAATGATTATAACTGTATCTCCAGATCCAGGAATCTAATGCCTCTGGTCTCTATGGGTATCTTCATTCATGTGGATTTATCCACACATAAGCAAATACCAGTTTACACAATTTTTAAAAATACTAAAAATAACTTCCAGAAGTCACAGCAAAAGAGGATTGCACAATGCTGTGTCATTTCTAAAAAAAAAAAAAAAAAAAAGAGAGAGAGAGACTTGGTAGATGACCTTTGCAGCCTATGCTTACAAAAGACAAAACTTGATACAAAGAAAACTCTAACTCTTCTGGATTTAAATACAGCTATAATGATTAAACCATACCAGAAAAGCCCAGTGACTTTGTCTCCTTTGTATCCCTTTCTGAGAATATAATCTGATATCCAGTTATCACTGTGAGGGTAGGAAGTTAAGCAGGAAACTAAGGGAAGAGAAAAATGTTACAGGGTGTTAAGCAGAAAGGCTTATCAATAAAAATGCCAGAAGTATTTGGAAGAGGGGTAAGGGAGAGAGAATACTGAGCTAGAAATTATTAAAAGCTCAAAAGGAGGACAAGGCAGGTGGGGCTATGGTCTACACTGCCATGTGCCCCCAACCCAGGAACAGTATTCAGTTTGCAGACATGTAAGACAGATGGCTACTTCTCTAAATCATGAGAGGGGTGGAAAATGTGCAGTGTTGTGTACTAGTGCAGGTACATACATACACTGCTGTCAAAATAGATGCACAGACACATAGCTATATCCTGATTCATCAACCCTGACTGTCAGATTCACTTCATTTTTCACTTCTCTGGGATTTGTTGCTTTATTTGCCTTTGAGACTGTCATAGGTGTAAAGCATAATCCCCATGGTTGCGGAGTGATTAGTATTTACTTTCACTATGATGCCACCATCAGTATGTTCCTGGTAACAAACAGTTATCATATTATCCTCCCAGAAGTTATGACTCAGAGCCAATTCTCAGATCAAATGTTTGGAGGGGATGAGACTATCCCACTGAGTCATATCAGGATTAGGGGATAATGTTTCCTTAACAAAGCAACTTAATGAGGAAGTAAAAAGAAGCTTTAAGGAGTAACAAGGAGTAGCTTGCAAGAATAAGTCACAGCATGTCTACATTTATATTGACAATAGACTCCAGTTCTGGAAAACCACCTTCAATGGACATAATTCTCCACTGATGCTTGGCAACCATCTTGTAAGGAGTAGCCTCTCCAGGAACAAAACAACTATGATTTTGCCCCTAACTCTTTACAAGTTTGACCTTCCAATGTCCCCTAGGAAATGACACAGCAGTTACACTAAGAAGGTTGAGCTTGCTAGTCTGTCTCCTCCTCAGATACTAGCAAGGCTTGCCATCTGATGCCAGGCAGAGCACTTGACCTTCACCATGGTTCTATGTGTTCTATGAATTGTTCTAACCATATGAACACATTTCAATGAATGAGGACAGTGCTTAGCCTAGCATCTTCCTGGCTGAGATGGTCATAAGAGTGACTGTCATCATTAATAGAATGCTAAGCCCTCCTCATTCAATTCATTAGCATTTAGAGGAAATGCTCATCTTCTAGTCCTTGAATGGAAGGGAAGGACCATCCTCTGCCGTGGATGGGACTGTCCCTTCCCATTTCTCTGTCTCCTTCAGTAAGCCTGGGAGAAGGAAGAGCCCTGGCTTACCTTGATCTCAACCCACTTGCCTACAGAAAAGATCTAGCCTATCCTGTTCTGCATGTATTGAGGTCCCTGTTTCAGAAGTGAAACTCAGCCTAAGAAAACTGATCTGAGGCAGGTTAAACAGATGCTATGCTTTGCCTACATTAGTGCTGAAGCCAATACCCTCATCCCACTTTTCTTACAGATCTGCCTTCTCAGATGGCTCTAACCCGTAGAGGGTGAGAACAGTGCCATTATCTATCAGGTGGTATCCAGGGTGATGTGTAGTCAGGGGGTGTGCTCCTTAAGCTTTCTATTCTAACAATAACCCACTGCTACATTAGAAGTTAGCTGTTGGCATCCGGCAGCCACACTTAGGGATCCACTGCAGAATGTAGCTGATACTGGGGTCTATTGGCAGTGGTGATTGAGCAAAGAAGGGACACTGGAGCCCTGGCACTTTGGCTTATGATTTATGGATTGTGTCCAGGTTCCTCTGATGTCAGCACTAGCTCAGAGCCTTCCCACACTTTCTCAGGCTGTACTGCACGTGGAAACTCTTCCTAGCTGATCTCCCTTCCACCATCTTCTCCTTTCACCTACACATGCTTTGCCTTTGGCTCTTCTTTGCATCCTCCACAGCCTTCCCATTGATACATATACACTTCTACTTTCATAGAGAAGAAGATGATTTTTATTCAAGACCTAACATGAAAATGCTCATATTCTACCATTCAAAAGCTATGCACTGAAAACACACCTCATCCACCTTTCAAAGAAAAGGACTGTAGACCACATCAGAGCTATTAAAGATGGTACAACTCCTTCAGAAACCTGAGCCCAATGGAACTTGCCCGTTCATTGGAATATGCAGAAGTTACACTGGCCTCCAGAGAATAAAAGAGAGGTGTTTGCAGCATCATTACTGAGGTTTTATGCTGGAAACCCTGAAAATATGTTCATGCAAAAACCAAATGACCCAATAAGACAATAGTCACAGAACTGCTTGTTGTATATGAGTCTTGACTCTCAGTTACACATGGTTTGAGGACATTTTGATTTAAATGCAGCTCACATAGTCTCACCTTATAGACATAAAAACTGTGCTATGTAGAGAACATGACTTTTTAAAATGTGTATGCTTTTTTCTTCTTTAACAATGACAAATCAGATTTCTCATATTCACAAAAGATATGGAATATATAAGAAAAGCTTAATACAATTGTTCTGTGGAATTTTTTAACCCCTAAGACTATCTAAATGTGAAAGTAAACATATACCTCACAAAGAAAATGAAAGCTTATCTCCATGGCATAATTTTTTTGAGGAAGCAGAAGGCCCAGGACTTACCCTCACTGGAGTCTTTGGAACTTCCTGGTTTCTTTGCTTTGCTCTTCTTGTGGGGTGGAGAAAGGCCTTTAGGCTCTAGCCCTTCTGAAAGTACAAAGATTTAATAATTTATTTAATATATATGAGTAATGTTAAAGTTTGAAAATTTTTTTCCTTAGTAACTTCCCCCATACCCACCACACTCACTCTTACTGAGCCTTAGCTACAGATCCATCTGTCATTTGGCAAGGAGCTTGGATTCTCTATCCTACTACACAGACTTAAACTTAAACTCCAATATTTTTCTATACACATCATCACTGATTCATACAAATGCCAAGCCATACGCGAGTGCTATTTTAACAATTAAATAATTCTCCAGAAGAGAAGTTTAAGAGGTTCTGCTTTACATTTCTTGGCTGAGCAGATGCCTTACACTGTTTATCTTAGTCCTCAAAGGTAGGCAAAATGAAGTACAGTGTCATGTCACTTTCAGGGTGCTGGGGGACTGGGAAAGATTCTGCTTCTATCGAACATGCTTCCTTTGTAATGTACAATCTAAGTAGCCCTCTAATATGTCCCCAACAATCAATTATGTTTAACAATTTTTTTCAGTGTTTTCTTAAATCTACCCAGGATGACTAAGAAAGACTGAAGGGAAGTTAGAGAGGCATCGCTTAGGCCACCCCATCTGATTAGAATGTTTGCTGGCCTTGAGTTACTGTTTCTGCCTGATCTTTCTGCTGAACTCGGTGTTAGGGTCTTCTACCTTTGTTGCTTCATGTTTTGGTTTGGAGCTGGATGTCTGGATGTCTTCTGTTTGCTTTTCCATTCTATTCTTCACCTGGTAACAACTGTTCCTTCACGCTAAGACCAGATGCTCTGCCTTGTGCTAATAAACTTCTCAATATTTAATACTAGCTTCTGTCAATAAGGAACTCAAGACATCTACTTTCTGGAATCTTGGTCCTCTTTGAGGGATGACTGGTCCCTAAGTTAAGATTAGAGTCACTATCTGTTGGTCTTCTGCATGGGTTATAGGTTCCAAAGCTACCCTCACTCTTACCCCATGCAAGGCTGGTCCTACCCTCTCAGTCTCAATGGTTTCCCTTCACTAAACCTGTATTAGGAATCTCAAATCTAAAACCAGTCTGAACTACCCACCATGTGTACAGACTTCTCTCTGTAGTTCTCCATGTCTGGGAAAATGGCATTCTATACTTTCTACCAACCAATTCAAACTAAAACCTAAATATCACCATTCAAACTTATGCTCACCTGCCCTCCCATGCCATCTAATCCTCTTTTGCTCTAACATATCCTACATTCATCTATTATAAATTGTCCTGATACCTGAGTCAGCAACACCTCTTGCTGGTTCTCAGTTCCTGCCTCTAGCCTCCTAATCTCCTATCCTTCACACAGGGAGCTTTTAAAACATAAATCTGATCTGGGTACTCGCAGTTCACTAGTTGGAGTAACATCCACATCCACTTCCACTGCAGATCCCAATGTACCATTTGACCCCATTGGCATCTATAGTTTCACCTCCCATTTGCCTTTCATGCTTTTCTTTATTTTCCCCTTTATTTTTATTTTCTATGTGTGGATGTTTTGTATGCATGTATGGCTATGCACCACTTGTGCACAGTGTCCACAGAAACCAGAAGAGAGTGTAGGATTCCCTGGAACTGGAGTTACAGGTGGTCATGTGCTGCCATTTGGGTGCTGGGAATTCAATGTGCATCCTCTGGAACAACATCCAGTGCTCTTAACTGTTGAGCCATCTCTCCACCTCCCTCCCCACATTTCATTTTAATTTTTTGAACCACAGGTGAGCTGATTCCTGCTCCTGGACTTTTATGACTGTCCCCATTCTAGTACTTCTAGATCATTCCTTAATTTGAAGTTTTCTTTTTACCCTTTTTATCTTTCCAGACTAAATTAACCACCACCACCCTCGACTCTGCAACAGGAAGCAGGGGAAGCTTTCTCTGATCACTCAATGTAAAGAGTCTATAAGGAAAGCTTTTCAAAAACATGTCACTTATGTCTGGACATCTCTTACTTTCTTATTTTTGTCTTTATTGTCCAGTATGCACACAAACACACAACCAACCCAAATTTTCATTAGACAAGGGCACTTCTTTGTTTTTCATATTTTCTATATCTTTGCTATTGAGAAGTGCAGTGAGAATTTCATTTCAGACTCTATTTTATTTTTGCTTCACTGGTCCTTTCTTTAAGCCCAAGATATAATAGGTCTATGCTTAATTCTCATAGCAGCAGTTGCTTCATGCCAAAATTCTAAAATTACAATATGAGACTGTGGTTAACTCATTTCTCCCCTCTCTCTTTCATCTATTAAGAAAGAAATGAAACAACAATAAAAATATTCCACATTTGATAGATATGCTATTAAAAAATTTGGTGTCATAGACTACAAAGGTGTAGAGCATGAGGCTAGGTTTTATGTGGTCACAAGTCAGTCATAGCTAAGGTTATTACTAAAGTCAGGGTGAAAAATATTGCCGATGACTGCATTAGCAAGTTCCCGACTGCTGTCACAGGTTTGAGACGCATGTTGACCCCTTAGAATGGGTCAGCAAAACCAGAAATGAGGTCTTTTGAACAGCACATTGCATAGAAATATCAGGTCCACTGAGAGTCACAGAACAAGCAAGGCAACATTGTAATTTCACCATTAGAAGATCTAGCCCCATTGTATCCTGAAGAGTGCTGTCCTGGGGTCTAAACAAGAGTCTCCAGAGATCAAAATGCAACTTCAAATCAGGGTTTCTTACACGTGAAGGTTTTGTTAATTGCATTCCTAATTTGTGGTTTCCTACCTTAATAGAAATTCTTAGGGTCTAGGTGAAGATTTCAAAGACATCAGTTTGTTTACTTTTAAAGACACTACAAGAACTCCCCAATACTAACACTTTCCATTTAAAAGTACTCCCTGGGTGTTCAGTGGACATGGAAGCTTTTGTAAGAGTATGTGTGAAATTCATGAGTACTCGATCATTTCCTGATGCCCACTGGGTGTTCAAATAAAAGTCACCGATAAGCATAATGTCTATGCAAAGGTGCCTACCCGAGGCTAAGCAGGGGAGTCACATCTTGGTCTAAAGGAGAAGCTGAATTTGTTTCTGCTTAAAAACAATGTCATGGTCCTTCTTGATACAGAATATTTTAGGCTGCCTATTTCTGGTAAAGGCTGGTCTCTGGAGCTTGGCCATGAGCATGGCTCCCCTTTTCCTCTTCTCCCCTAGGTGAGCAGCATTGTGATGATCAACATAGGTGCAGCCCTGCTGGTCCAGATTGGCCCAAGTCAAGAATGTGTGGCCATGGAGATGAAAGGACATGGGGAAACATTTGCCACACCTGAATTATTGATGATTAAAGGACAAAAGAAATTCTAAGTGTTTAAGCCTGCTTGTTTCTTTCACGGGGAGAATGTTACCTTGAAGACCTAAAACTCCCTTCTGTCTCCATTTGCTCTAATAATCTGGAGACCAGAGCAAAAACTGAAATTACATAAATTCTGAGGTAAGACAAACTTGGATTCAAATTCTGGCTCCACTATTTAAGAATTAATTAAGGCTTCCATAATCAAAGTATTTCTTCATCAGTTGTATGAAATAAACTCACACACATCCAGTGATCGGCATAAGAGAAACGGCCAGCTGAAGTCTAGTATGCTCAGAGGTATGCTAAACTTGGCCAGAGCCAGATTATACCAATCAATTGTGTTATCTCCCCGACACCCCAGCTCTCACAATGGGAGCTTTGCAAAGAGCATGGCTGATATCATCACAACTGTGGAATCATCGGAAGCTTCCCATCAGAACTCAGATCACCTAGAGAGCCAGTTGACAAGTGCATCAATGCTTCTTAGACATTGAAGTTGCTATTCACTGCCACTCAGTATTATCTGTTATCAGGTTAAGTCTCTCAAGTAGCCCTTCACTGGGTCAACTGTATTCTTAACTATCTCTGTAGCTTTCCAACTTCCTTCAAAGAGGTGATAAATGGCAGAGGGAAGACAGCTGGACTCATCTTGCAGACCAACACACTCCACTATGAGATTAGAATGAAACCACCTGTACTTTAATGTCTGTCTCACAGCCAGAGCTAGCTGGTATGCTATGGACCATTCGGCAACTAGTGCCCATGGTTTCAGCACTCAAACATTAAAATACGCAAACTAGCTCCCCACACCTATTCTACCTTGGCGTCAGGGATCACTGAGTGTGACCCATCTGGATGTTGAAGAAACTCTGGAAATCTGATAAGCCTGGAATCAGAAATAATGATAATACTCGAGACTGAAAATGCTGATTCTAGTTTGTGGAGTCCTCCTTCCTTTTTACAATTTCTTCAAAATGAATCAATACTTTGGAGAGTTAGCTAACTCTACTTAAGCAGTCAAGTTCCTTTGCCTAGAAATGTGTACCTGTGGTACTGAGGCAAATGATGCATGAGAACATAAAGCTGACTTAAAAGCAGAACCCCTGTGGCTGAAAGGGCACTTCATGCAAGGTAATGAATAAAAACAACTAAGAATAACAATCGGCTCATGCAAGTTAATCTAGGACAGATTTTCAAATATAAGACATTCTACATAGACATAAGAACTGAAATTTTATAGAAATTTTATCTTGGGCTTTATGATTCACAAGATTCAAGCAAACTCCTTGTCTTAGGTTTCATTCTCCCAGGTATAGATCCTGGGACAATGTCTCGAGTATAAGTGGCTAATTTGAGGATAAATTTCAGGAAGTAACAGAAAAGAACTAATGAAATAAGATAGAGAAGGAAGACAGAGACTTCTACACATATTCATGAACAAGTCCCACTAGGGTCATCATAGCCTCAACCGTATTGGATACTTCTTGGTAAGGATATAGAATCATAATGTTTAATATTCAAACTATATAAACATTTACAATGAAAACATGAAATGTGCTTGCTTAAACTAAACTGAGATGTGGACGCAAGATATGTATAGATGGCAAGGTTTAGAATTAAAGCTTAGATATGACTCTAATAGAATGTCTATATTGATTATAGGTTAGAATAATAATGTTTTTGGATAATTGTGTTATATAAAATTTTACTAAAGTTAATTTGATTAATTTATTTTTAATATAAGTACTAGAAAATATAAAATTATATGTAAAGCTAATATATTTCTACTAGTTATACTACAACATAGCCTAGAACTTGTCGCAGATGATGTGTGTGTGTGTGTGTCTGTGTGTTGCTGAGGTTTGAAAAAATGTCCTTGTACAATTACTCTCACTGAGTTATACCACCTCCACAGGAATTCCAGGAAACTAACCCTTATCCATCATTGGTAGGAAAGATACTCCAGAGAAACAAGTCCACTATTACATTAAGTTTTCCTACATGAATAGAGAAAACCACTCAACTGAGAGCCATAAAAGCTATCATTAGAAAGTTTTCATTCAAAGCCAAGAATGGGTGCTGGAGGTACATAGGCAAGACATCAACAGCTGCTGCTACAGTTCTTCCTTTGCTCCATCCGCCCTGCTTCTAATTTTCAGGTCCTTCATCCATTTCTCCTATTAACTGAACCTATTGCCTTTATAGAGAAAAAAATCTTATAAAAGAGGCATTCCTAGACTGGAGAAGAGTAGAGAAAAGTGGTTATTGGTTCAATACACTTTTAAGAAGAAAAGGAATGGATGCTATTTCTGTATGTAGTGAATGAATCACCACAAGAGGGACAGAATTAAACTAATGCAGAAAATGGCCATCTTAATGAGCTTTCAGTTAATGAGATCCTTCACATCAGAATTTGAAGCTCTGTTAAATGGAGCTGCTGAGACCAAGATTATTGGTAATTTATAGGATGCTTTTGCATCAAATTGCAGGTAAACAAGACTAAAATCTTTGAAATAGATGCTTTAAAATTTGAAAGCTAGGTCCATTTCATGGCAAAAAGCACTGTGATTGTTGAAATGGAGAATATGGGCATCTTAATCATATAATTAACTCCATAGATGTGAAGAAGACAGCAGAAAGTCAGGGCAGAGTGAAGCTTTACAGACAGCCCAGCACTGTGGGTGGCATTGAAGGTGTAGCATCTCATTTAGTCCTCTAACTGAATCAATGTGGTAAGGATTGTTGCCCCAGAAGTGAACAATGACTACTATAGAGAGGTGCTCAAAGTCAACAAACAGACTAGAACTACATTTGGGTCTATGGGTTCCCTTAGGCCAGAGCTCACATTTAATCCACCAGATTTCCTAGTCTCTATTGGGTGGTTGTCACATATGACAATGAAAATGGTATGCTCTATATGAGATTCATCCAATATGACCCCAGGCACAGTGGAGGACTTACAAGCAGTGAAGAACCACCATGGGCTAGAATGTAGGAAGTGAGGCTACGTGATTTCTAAGTACCTCCCTAGCTCACTGACTCTCAAGGTAAAACCAGCTGGCCACTGCGTTGGAAAGACTTCTAGATCTTCTAGATCACTTTTAGTGTTCAGGTTTGGAAATTGCCACCAGTAAAGCTTCAGCTCATAGTCGAGACAGCCATCATCCAGACAAGTTATTAAAGAACTTTTGGAATATCCCAACTCCTAACTGAGGTCTAGATCTTATCAAATTGAGGGAGTAAATTTCCTCTACCCTGGAATTGTCAGACCCAGTTTATCAGCAAAACAAACTGATGTCTTCAGCACCAGATGTGATAATGGTTTCTTTACAATCAGGCTGGTTATGGTACCACATCTTTCTTTCTTTCTTTTATTTTTTCCTCTCTTACTCTGTCAAAAAGCTCAATGTTCAGTTTAACACTTAAACATAGTAACTATATTTGCCAAATAACTATATTTGCCCAAGAGTTACTATAGTTGCTTCCCTATTTTATGATGTTGAACACACATTTCTATTTTATTAATCTTATTCAGCCTTTCTTTAAAAATTATGAGCTTGACCAAATAAGATTGGTTCCATCCATTACCCCAAGTAATAAAACTACAGTGTAATACCTGCATCTTCCTTCATATCAGCATCAGCTGCTCCTTCATTGTTATCATCTGTTGGAAAAGGAAAGATAAAGACTCAGATCCATGCAAGAAGCACCCAAAGTTCCAGTTTGACTCATCAAATAACAAAAGGAAAGTAGAAAGCAGAGTACTAAAGCATCTATTCTTCTGTATCATCATGTGGGGTTTGAAGAAAGTGCACCCATACAGCAGAACCTAACACTGAGGGTTACATTCTTCCTTTATAACATTTATGCACCATAATTTGTTTTATTTATACAAATATGTATGGTCACATTGGTCATCTCAATGCTTCAAAACTGTTACACATGTACTTTAAATGTCATGTATTTCACACTCCAGGAAAGTATGTGTGCTGAGGTCCCACAGGCTGACATTTGGTTCCTGTACTGTGCTAGGAGAAGTCCCGCTCTGCTGTAAGGCAGACCTCACACCACCTGCTCCCATAGACTATACTGATAGTCTCATTTCTGTCCAGTTCCTTCATTTCCCATAGTAATGTCTTCTAAGTGGACAAGAATGCATGATTCTGCTATATTCTGATGACATGTTTGCAGAGTAACTCCTTCTCTGTCTCTGTCTCCCTCTTGCTCTACACATAATTAGAAATAGATAAAGGATCTGAAGAGAGAGAGAGAGGCTGCAGTCTCTCTTCTCTCTCTCTCTCTCTCTCCCTCTGTGTGTGTGTGTGTGTGTGTGTGTGTGTGTGTGTGTGTGTGTGTGTGTGTGTGTGATGAGTAATGGTCTTCCTATGTTTCCCAGGCTGTAATAATGCCATGTAACTATTGTCCCAATCCTCTTGCCTCAGTTCCACACCATCATTTCTGGTTATACTTACTCCTTTGAACTTGCTGGATGCTTTATCTCTGCTTGATTGCCTCTCACATCTACTACATCTAATATTTTGCTGTGAATGTTTGCCACTCCTTTAAAATGTTGAGTCCTTTCCCCAAATTAATTATCTTTGGAAGATGATTACATTGCCAAGATGGTGCCCTGATGAAGGAGATCAGTTGCCTTAAGGAAGAGATCAAGGAGAGACCCAGTTCCTGTGTTTCATTAAGGACATGGAGAGACAATACTCTGTAAGAAACTTGGTTTTGGAAGTGGTAAGATCTGGACTTTTAGCTTGTGAGAAATAAGCTTCTGTTTTATAAGCTTTTCTATTTATGACACACACACACACATATATACACACACACATCAGCAATCCAAACACTAAATGTAAATCAATGCCTGTATGTTTGTTCCCCTCTGGTCACTTTACTGTACTCCAACTCCACTCCTCTGCCTTATGTGTGTTGGAGGGTTTGAAGGTGATCATTTCTGTTGCTTCCTTTAACACATTTGCCTCTCATTAAGAGTGGCTGCAAGCCCAATTTTAATACAGTCCAGCTCTGATCTAAAGTCTCATGGTAACAGCTTCCTGTGGAAAGCACAAAGCCTAACCTTTCCTTTAATACTTAAAGCCAACAATATTCTGGATCCTACCCTCTTCCTTTCTTCTATGATATTGGTGTTATCACCTAACCAGATGGCAACACCCAACTATTTTCTGTTTCCTCAAGGTATTATTGCTGTTACTTTATTTTATGTTGCTATAACAAAATTCTTGAAGTGGGTACTTTACATATACAAGAGGTTTATTTAGCTTACTTCTTTGGGGGTAAAAGTGTAAGATAGTTTGGTCCCATCTGTTCAGGTCTCTGTTGAGAACCATTCACTATGTCATTATATGGTGATGGCATCACAAAATAGGCACATGCACTGTTAAGAGTAAGCAAGATGGCAGGGAGAGGCATAGCTGTCTCTCTTCTATAGCTATAGAATCTGAGCATTAACCCAGTTAGCCCTATTAGGACCATACTTCCTAGGGTAGTGCCCTCATGTTCTAACTATTTCTAAATGCCCTAGAATCTCAGTACCATTACCCTGGAGACCAATATTCTAGAGCACAGATCCTTGCAGCATAAACCATATAATTTTCTTTAACTTCATTTATCTGTCTCATTCCTGCTAGCAAAATCATCTCTTTCTTATTTCATCTATACCCTTCAAGACTAAGTTTGCATTTTCAGATACAGGTAAGCAAACGTTTCACAGAAAAAGATAGGAAACATCTAAATCAGAAAGAATGTCTCTGAAGGATTTCCTGATCACTACTTTGATAGAAGTTTGAATTAGCTGTATTCTTTTTATGGACTTATTTTTCTGTATTATAAATATATACTTTAAAGATATTTGAACTCAGGTCTGCCTACTGGCCTTCAGCTCACCCATTTACTGGGCATATGATCTTGAAGACATTGCCTCTTCTTTGGAGTTTCAGGTTCCTCAGTCACATAACAATGTCTATCACATAGATTTGTTCTGAGGACTAAGTTAGATGATGCCATGCAAAGCACAGGAAGGTATTGAAACATCACCAATCACTAATATTAGTTATTACTTCCATAAAAGGTCACAATCCAGCACTTGTGAATATATCTTGCCTTTCAAATGCCCATTTCATGAGTACTATGAGGATACAAGCCATGTCATATGTTCCTTTGTTTTTATTGTTATTCAGTACCATTCATTTTCTTTAATAGAATAGATTTAAGAAACAAAACAAAACAAAACCTTTCTACTAAATGGTCAAACCACAAACAAGCATGCAATCTGGGGAAAGTGACTTAAAAGAACAAAACCCTCAGTGTTTTAATCTTTTTTTTCTTCTTTATTTATTTTGTATTTATCAAAAAAACAGTAAAATGAATTTAAAATGCTGAAAAGTTAACAATAACTATAAAGAAGATAAAAATCATAAGCATGACTTATCAAGGGTGATAATGCAAATAAGATTGCTACACATATATTTACTTTGTGTTCAGCTTTCCCTCTGAATTTTTTTTTTCCATCCCTGTATATCCTTATTCAAGGTCCCTTTCCCCTCCCACCACATCAGGTCATTTTTCTTCTCCGCAACTCCCCATCCCGGAGCAGACAATCCTATGGTCCCACTGATCCAATAATGCTTGGATCAGTCTCCACTCCTGGCCAAATCCAGTTTTGTCCATCCTCCCTCAAGAGTGAGTCAGGTGTTCCATTAGTTGGAGTGGGGTCCGAAGGGACAGTCCAGGGTGTTTCTGATCCCAAGCTGTTTGGTGGTTGTGGTTTGCCTCTTGGGCATGCTTGGCTTTTTTTCTTGTTTGTTTGTTTAGAGACCACTAATGAGTGAGTACATCCCCTGCTTATCTTTCTGAGATTGTGATACCTCACTCAGGAGGATATTCTCCAAATCCATCCATTTACCTGCGAATTTTAGGATATCATTTTTTCTTACTGCTGAGTAGTATTCTATTGTGTAGATGTACCACAGTTTGTTAATCCATTCTTCAGTTGAGGGACATCTAGGTTGTTTCCAGGTTCTTGCTATTACAAATAATACTGCTATGAACAGAGTTGAGCTAATACCTTTGGAGTATGAATGCGCCTCTTTAGGGTATACACCCAGAAGTGGTATTGCTGGGTCCTTGGTGAGATTGATTCTCAATTTTCTGAGAAACTGCCATATTGCATTCCAAAGTGGCTGAACAAGCTTACACTCCCAACAACAATGGAGGAGTGTCCCCCTTGTTCCACATCCTCTCCAAAATAGGCTGTCATCTGTGCCTTTTATCTTAGCCAATCTAACAGGTGTTAGGTGGTATCTCAAAGTTGTTTTGATTTGCATTTCTCTGATGGCTAAAGATGAAGAGCACTTTTTCAGGTGCCTTTCAGCCATTCGTAGTTCCTCTGCTGAAAATTCCCTTTTTAGATCTGTACCCCATTTTTTGATAGGGTTATTCAAGGTTTTGGGCTCTAGATTCTTGAGCTCTTTATATACCTTAGAGGTCAGTCCTCTATCACTTGTAGGGTTGGTGAAGATCTTTTCTCATTCTGTAGGCTGTCATTTTTTCCTATTGACAGTGTCCTTGGCTTTGCAGAAGCTTCCTAGCTTCAGGAGATCCCACTTATTGATTATTGGTCTTAGTGTCTGTGCCACTGGTGTTATATTTAGGAAGTGGTCGCCTGTGCCAATTTGTAGAAGTGTATTTCCCACTTTCTTTTCTATCAAGTTCAAAGTGGTTGGGTTTAAGTTGAGGTCTTTGATCCACTTGGATTTGAGTTTTGTGCAGGGTGACAGGCTCAGATCTATTTGCATTTTTCTGCACACTTCCATCCAGCTATGCCAACACCATTTGTTAAATATACTATCTTTTTTCCATTGAATGTCTTGGGCCTCTTTGTCAAAGATCAGGTGTTCATAGGTTTTCAGGTTAATGTCTGTATCCTCAATTCTATTCCATTGGTCCACAAGTCTGTTTTTATGCCAGTACCAGGCTGTTTTTTTATTACTGCAGCTCTATAGTATAGCTTGAAATCAGGGATGGTGATACCTCCTGTGGTTCTTTTGTTGAGTAAGATTGTTTTGGCAATTCTGGCTTTCCTGTTATTCCAAATGAAATTGAGTATTATTCTTTCCAGGTCCAAAAAATATTGTGTTGAGATTTTGATGGGCAGTGCATTAAATCTGTAGATTGCCTTTGGTATAATTGCCATTTTTACTATGTTGATCCTACCAATCCAGGAACATGGGAGAGCTTTCCATTTTTTTGATATCCTCTTCAATTTCTTTCTTCAGTGATTTAAAATTTTTGTCAAATATGTCTGTTACTTCTTTGGTTATAGTTACTCCAAGGTATTTAATACTATTTGCAAATATTATGAAGGGTAATGTTTCCCTTATTTCTTTTTTAGTTCTTCTATCTCTAGTGTATAGAAGGGCTACTGATTTCTTTGAGTTAATCTTGTATCCTGCTACATTGCTGAAGGTGTTTATCAGCTGTAGCAGTTCCTTGGAAGAATTTTGTGGGTCACTTATGTATACAATCATATCATCTGCAAATAGAGATAGCTTCACTTCTTCTTTTTCAATTTGTATCCCCTTAATCTCTTTTCGTTCCCTTATTGCTTTAGCTAAAACTTCGAGAACTATATTGAATAGATAAAGGGAGAGAGGACATCCTTGTCTAGTTCCTGACTTTAGTGGGATTGCTTTGAGTTTTTCTCCATTAAGTTTGATACTGGCTGTCGGCTTCTTGTAAATCGCCTTTATTATATTTAGGTATTCTCCCTGTATTCCTGATCTCTTCAGGATTTTAATCATAAAGGAGTGTTGGATTTTGTCAAAGGCTTTTTCCGCATCTAAGGATATGATCATGTGGTTTTGTTCCTTTAGTTTGTTTATATGATGGATAACATTTACAGTTTTTCATATGTTAAACCAGCCCTGCATTTCTGGGATGAAGCCTACTTGGTCGTGGTGGATGATATCTTTTATACAATGTTGTATATGGTTTGCCAAAATTTTATTGAGAATTTTCGCATCAATATTCATGAGGGAAATTGGTCTGTAGTTCTCCTTCTTTGTTGTGTCTTTGAGTGGCTTGGGTATTAGGGTGATTGTGGCCTCATAAAAGGAATTTGGCAATATTCCTTCAGTTTCTACTGTGTGAAATAGTTTGAGGAGTAACGGTAGTAATTCTTCTTTGAATGGCTGGTAGAATTCAGCACTGAAACCATCTGGACCAGGGCTTTTATTTTGGGGAAGGTTTTTAATGACAGCTTCAATTTCCTTAAGGGTTATAGGCCTGTTTAGGTAATTAATCTGATCTTCATTTAATTTTGGTAGATGGTACCTATCCAGAAAGCTGTCCATTTCTTCTAGGTTTTCCATTTTTGTGGAATACAGATTTTCAAAATATGACCTGATAATTCTCTGTATTTCCTGGGGGTCTGTTGTTATGTCCCCCTTTTCATTTCTGATTTTGTTGATTTGGACACTCTCTCTCTGTTTTTT
>PVIH01008563.1:0-58658 GCA_004025045.1 Sigmodon hispidus
AGAAGGGGAAGGTGACCAGGAAGAAGGGGAAGGTGACCAGGAAGAAGGGGAAGGTGACCAGGAAGAAGGGGAAGGTGACCAGGAAGAAGGTTAAGGTGACCAGGAAGAAGAGGATGGTGGCCTCACTTCAATTCATATTTCTTATGAAATAAAAGTGACCTGCAAATCCATGCTCTTGTATGTCCTGAAATTTAAAGTGGATTTTTTTCCCTTTAGATTGTGAAGGCATGGATTTATCCTTACAAAGCTTTGTTTCAGAAAAGCTTTGGTACCTGAGGGCAGGGCCCAGGTCTGGGAATGCACCTGACAGCCAATAGATTCAAAAGTTAGGTTTACTCCAGAAAATTCAGCCAATAGCTACTGTGTCCTGTACCCCTTTGCCCAATACTGGAGTGTCAAGATGTGCAGCACCCCGCTTATGTAGGCTTTTCTTTATGCTCCCCCTCACTTCGGGGTTCGGGGTCTATAACCCTCCACTATTTCGGAACAAAGGGGTGTCGACTGGGTTCATTTGGAACCTGTTCATAACAATAAAACCCTCATGCATTTGCATCGAGTCCCGCTCCCTGGTGGTCTTTGGGGGTCCCTCCACATGGGTACAACAAGATCTTGTCATTGCATACACAGTTCAGGACACCTTCATTAAAGCTTTGGGGAGGGTTCACTTTACCGGTGCCTGGAGATATGAACAGAAGGGGATTCAGGGAGTTAGGTGTGGATACCAGCTTGCTGGGAGATCTCAGGTGATACAAAGTGTGAGAAGAAAGCTGAATGGAGATTGTGCAGGCTCGAGGTGAGACACTAGTCACGTGGGAACAGGTGAAACAGGTAGATATCACACAGGGATGGACTCAGAGAGCCAGCATGCTGGGGACGCCGGAGTAACAGAAAAAAAGAAGCGTTGTCAGGGAAAGTATGTCACCAAAATAGGGTTTTTGGAAATTTAATTATCGAACACCAAGTAAGTCTACTATCACTAATAGTTCATAGCTGGACAGTGTTTCCCCCAAGCTTGGCAGTAGCATGGCCTTGGCTTTGGTAAATGAACGGTGGAACAGCCAGGGGAAGCCAATAGAACTCAGCCTGGCATAAGTGAGTACTTGAGAAGGCGGATAATGTGCTTGTTTACAAAGGAAATATAACTTAGAGAATGCTGTAGGAATTACATAAAGTTTAAAAGGCAAGATAATATATTGTAAATAGAACAGTTGGGACTCAGTAAAAGTATTAGTGAATAATAAACAACAAAATTAAAGAGATGCTCTACTTACTACAAGACTCTAATTCTGGCTAGTGGAACTATAGAAGGATGATTTTTTTTCCCCTCCTCTACTTATAGATTTCTGAATGGACACACGTTCTCTAGTAGGGATCAGGCACCTGTGAGTTAGTGAGGATAGAACTTTATGTTAGGAGGAATATAAAAACAAATGAAACCTGTGCCTTTCAAAGAACACATAAGAGATTGTCCAGCTGGGCACAGGGATCAGGGCTCCATCCAGACGGGGCCTTAGCTCAATGAGTGCATGTGCATTTATGGAACACCTGCCAGGTCTTCGGGAGGAGAAGGGACATCGGGAGGACATGAAATGGCAAGTCCTGGGTGAACTCATCTCGCTAGCCCTGCCACCCAGAAGGAAATCCTCTGCTAGCTTGCCCGCCATTCTCTACTATTCCAGGACGTCTCTCCCTCTCTTTCTCTCTCCCTCTATTCTCTATCTCTTCTCCACTATTTCCTGCTAATAACCTGCTCCCCAGGCCTGCATGTGCCCAGTTTGCTTTTTTCTCTTTCTGCTCTGGACTCTTTTGGGTACTGATGCACATTTTCTCTCCCTTATGCACAATAAAAACTTTCCCTAACCATGGAGCACTCCGGTCATCAGTTTCTTTTCTGCAACCCTTAATATACAGTGCCATTAGCAAGTTCCAAGCCAACCAGGGCTACATAGTGAGAGCACAAGATACATATCAGGTATGGTGGCACATGATCCAGGCAGGAGGATTATTGTGAATTCAAGGCCAGCCTGAGCTGTATAGTGAGTTCCAGGCCTGTTTGGTCTATACTGTGAGAGAAGGAGGAGGAGGAAGAGGAGGAGAAAGACACACACATATATATAAAATAAACACAATACTAAACAACAAAAAGTCAATATAGCTACAAAAACAGTAAACTACATAGAGAAGAGATACTTAGAATATAGAAAATTGCCAGAAAGCAGAAGCATCTATGATTATAAATTTTAAAATTCCCTACTGTGTGGTTTTGGTAAAGAAGCTTTTTTCTCTTGTCATTTCCCGTTGAGCAAGGGTCCCACAGAAGAGACACATGGGTAATCATCACATTGAAGTCACAGAGGAAGCTTGTATTGTTTCCATCTCTGATGGACCTGTCTGGCTGGATGTGGCATCTCTTTGCCTAATCCCCGACACCCCAGCTATATAGAATCGTTGTGAGAAATGACCACTGTCTACTTAGCCCTCTGTGCTGACATGCTGAGCATGGGGTGGGGGCGCACAGCAGGAACAACTCAGCCCCTAGAGATTTCCTTTTACTTTTACCCTAAAGCGAAATGAGACTACGTAGAAATCTAGAGACAATCGCGGGTCACAAACTCAGTATCATCTCATCAACATTTTAAAAAAGAAATCAGGATCAAAATGCTGAGTGTCAGAGCTCAGGTCACTGTGTTAGTGAGAGGCATCTCCCCACTGCCATGGTGGATGGAGAGTGCACTCTCTCTCTGACTTACACGCTCCCCACAGTGCACTTCTGCCTGGGCGCCCTGACATGCAGAGAGAGTCCAAGGAAACACAAACTGAAAACGAAACCAATGTTGCACCTGAGTCACCGTCTGTTTCTTTTATCACCTAAGCGATGAACTCCCACACAATTGAGGCGTGCTCTATTTAGGTCCTAGAAACGTCACCCCGGTAATTAAAGCAGTCTATTACTGTACAGTAAACAATCAGAAAACATGTTCTTAGAAACATCTCTGATTCACGCATGTTTGTGTGATGAAGTAAGGGAAGTGGAATGCTTTGTTACCAGCTGGAGATAAGGATCAAGGGACTCTAACCACACACAGGGTTAAGTCAGCATCCTGGAAGGAAAAAAAAAAAACCAGAACGATGAGGACCTGGGACATTTAGCTTGTAATGGTTGTTAATCTGGTTTAAAATATTTTTTTTCCTAACATTGTAATTCACTTGACATTTATTTATTTATTCATTCTTTCAAGTGGTATTTGCTGACTGTACTCTGGCCTTCCTGCTGGGTGGGGACCACACTTTGCTGCACTTTAAAGCCCAGCCGCTTGGGGCGCATCTGTGTCTCTACAATCCTTTCCCTCTGCCTGGAACTTCCTCCTTCCAGCCACTCCAGCTTCCCCAGCAAGAAAACTGTCACTTTTATTTATTGTTCAGTCTTTCAATTGCAGGCTGTTCGTGGTGGGGAACACCTGTAAGATAGAAGCAGGATACTCAGGCGTTAAGGATCATCCTTGTCTACATATCGAATAAAATAGAAGCCAACCTGTCTCAAAAAAATAATAATAATAATAAATTTACAAAAAGCTACTTCCTCGTGAACATGGTGTGAGTCATATTCAGCATTAGCTGTGCCATTTCAGGGACTCATGTCAAAATGTAAATGTAGAGTTGCTTTTTCAGAGTGGTAACAGCAGGATGTTAAGACAATTGTGACTTTTATGTATATGTATATGTATATATATGTATATGTATGTATATATATATATATATATGTAGATGTAATGGTTCCTCGGCTATTCAGCATCTATTTACGCCACCAGAGCCAAAGCTTCCATTCGGACTCTGGAAAAGTAGCATACCTCACATTTTTGGTTCATGAGTGGTGGGTGACTAGTCCACACAAACTGTTTCAGGATCAAGTGTCTTTGGACCCAGTCAGAGCTGACAGGCTGTGCCCAGCTTCCCTGCTGGACTTGAATCCAAGGAACTAAGAGCCTGGGACTGCAGACCTTTATGCCCCAGGTCACAGTCAGGCTGGTCCGGCCACCATACCTCCTGCGGTGTGGGGTGGGGGAGGTGTCTCAGCAGTCCACTAAGTCTGCTCTCTTTAGTCTTTGTTCAAGTTATTTGAATTGACATTTCCCCACACTTGCCTCTCACAGTCATGTGGCTGTTCTTAGTGGCTGGGTTTTGGTGATTCTGCAGGAGATCTAGAGTCTGGCGTCACAGCTCCTGCTCTGCTTCAGAAGCTGCCTCTTCTCACCCCTGTCATGCTCACCTATGGTTCTCTGTCATGTTCCATATTGGTGATGCCACTGTCCCAACCCTTACCCTTCTGCTCTAAAAAGCCAGGCATGGGGTGGGGGGTTTGTAACCCTAGTGCCAAGGAGACAGTGGCTAGAGGATCTCTGGGACTTGCTGGCCAATGGTCTAGCCTACTCGGAGCCCCAGGTCTCACGGAGAAACTCTGTATCTAAAGGCAAGGAGGGTGGAATTGGAGGACTAACACCCAGTTTTCCCCCTGGGCTCTATATGTACATACATAGCCCCTCCCCAGTATTTCATCTTTTTTTTAAGATTTATTTATTTATTATGTATACAGTATACAGAAGAGGGCAACAGATATTATCATAGATGGTTGTGAGTCACCATGTGGTTGCTGGGAATTGAACTCAGGACCTCTGGAAGAATAGTCAGTTCTCTCAACCTCTGAGCCATCTTTCCAGCCCCCATCTTTTTGTTTTTTGAGACTGTCTTAAATATGCTGTCTAGTAGAACTTGGCTCTGTACTTTTGATACCTGTGTCTCTGTTTCCCAAGGATTACAAGCAATTGTCATACCTTCCTGTGTTTGAAATTTCTTTTAAAATTACCTTTAATTATTTATATTATTTGTGTGTGGTCATATGTGTGTAAGTGCAGGTGCTCTTTTTTTTTTTTTTTTTTAAACTTTATTTATTTATTTGCCTTGGTGTTTGCCTGGAACTGGAACTACAGACAGTTGTGAGCTGCCATGTGGGTGCTGGGAATCGAACCCGGGTCCTCTGGAAGAGCAGACGGTGCTCTTAACTGCTGAGCCAACTCTCCAGCCCCTAGTGCAGGTGCTCTTGAAGGCCAGAGGAATCAGATGCCCCTGGAGCTGGAGTTACAGGTAGTGTGAGCTGTCCAGCATGAGTGCTGGGAATTTATCCTGGTCCTCTGCAAGAGCCATGCATGCACTCAACCACTGAGCCACTTCCCCAGATCCTGTGTTTGAAATTTCTTACAACAAAAACATTTTAGAATAGCTATAAAGTGCCCTACTAGCAAAGATAAATGAATGTATTAAAGACTTGCCAGCAAACAAAATGAAGAAGCCCTTGACTGGAACAGAAGAGTGACAAGCCCTTACTGGTTGACATTACTTCTTATTTCTCCAAATCTTGTCCCCACCTCTGTGTTAAATGAAGCTCTCCATGCTCTTCTCATTCAGTGTGATGGGCTTTGGATTGCGTGTTCTGACAGACATAAGTCAAGGCTCCCTGTAGATTATAAGTCATGGTACAGTCTTAGTGTCATGGTACAGTCTTAGTGTTAGTCTTGTCAAGGAGCCTGTATTAAGAATTCTCTCTACCTAAGGAGTCTGGGGTGACTGCAGGGCATAAAATGTCTTTGAAGGTGGGTCTTGAAGGGGTAAGTGGTCTATGGGTGTAGCTCAGTCCATAGAGAGCCTGCATGATGTGTATAAAATTCTGTGTTTGATCCCCAGCATCACATAAACGAAGTGAAGTGATGCTCATGTTATTCCAGCACTTGGAAAGTAGAGAAAGGGCAATATGAAGTTCAAGTTTAGATATTCAAGATCATTCTTAGCTACATAGTGAGTGGTTAAGCATCCTGGGATACATGAAACCTGTCTACAAATAATAATTAATTAATTAAAAGATGACTGGGTATGAGGTAGGAAGCATTCCAGGCACAGGAAATAGACTCTGCACAGGGAAGACTTATGCCCCTGGGTAAGGACACAAGCAAGATAAACCTGGGAAACTCACTTGAGGTCAAATTATAAATGGTCTTGAATGTCTTGCTATGGATTTAAATCTTTTGACAAGATGGAAGTCTACTGAAGATCACATTCTTTGTAAAGATGGATATTTGGATATAAGTACAATCTGGCTTTGACATTTGTCACCCTGCTAATTGCCAGAGTTTCTTCTGCTGATCTGGCTGGTCAAACAGATATGCTTTTCCTCCTTCATTACTCCATATATGTTCGTCCATCTTGAAGCAGTGTATCTCCAGCTAAGAGAATGACCTTCCCCAAACCGAGGAGAGCCCTTTCAGGTCAAGGGTATAGAAGGAGCCTCAATCCCTTGTCAGAAATTCCAAACAAGCTCTCAGGCTAGACATTTTAAGTTTGACTGAGAGTTGGGACAATAGAGGGAAATGTATGATTTTCTGGATAATCTGGTGCACTTGGCTATGGTGTTCAAAACTATATGTTGCACCCCAAACTTTGAATCCACAGTTAAACTCAGTTGTTCAGCCATGGATAAGAATAAGGAGATTAAGAGAGCTCTGTTCAGGTAATACAAGATCTCAGTATCCGCAATCAGACTCATCACAAAGAGGACCCTCAGTTTTCTGCAGTCTTCTCTTCAGTGCCCGTGTGGCTGGCACACTTGCCATAAAGCCAACAGTAAGAGCAGTGAAGCTACATCATCCTGCCTTTCTAATGCTGCCCTTATCCAGTGCTGAGTCCACAAGTCTTCCATTAAGCTTATACAGTCACCCAAAGGAGTGCCTTTGAAGTGCACAGTTCTGAAGAAACAGTACAAATTGCCATTGTGAAACAAACACAAGCCGCTGTGGCTCCAGTATCTAAACTGAATTCAAGTGTTAAGTCTATTTTGTAAATTGGGAATGGTGATCTAGGCCTGTAATCCCAAAACTTGGGAGGGAGAGACAGTGGGATCAGAAAGGCCATCCTGGAGTACAAAAGAACCCTGATCCTCCAAACTGTTTTGTTTTCTTAAATCCATGAGGAGAAATGAAAGCTCTGTCATTTGCAGAAAATGAAAACAACGAAGGAATGATTAGGCAAATTAGGTCTCAGAAAGCTGAATGGTGCGTGCACTCTCTCATTTGCGGTTTCTAGATTTTGTATAAGTTACATAAAATCATACATGAGTATAGGATAGAAAAATTGAAGTGAAACCACCCAGGGGAACAGAGGGGACTGGCTGGTAAGGGAGGACAGGGGAACAAAAGGCGGGGACACGGTCTGGGGATGTGCTCAACTGCAATATGATTGTGGATGAGAAATTTAAAGTGTATAATTTGAAAAAAATGCAAATAAAAAAGCCTCTCTGGTCTTCCTGTTCCTCCCTGTGTGTCTCTCCTGCTGCCATGACTACAGGAAAGCAGCTTTGACACTGCAGTGGAAACATGTGATCAAGGAAAGCAAGTGCTATTTTCTTTTAAAAAAAAGATTTTATTTATTATGTATACAGTGTTCTGCCTGTAGACACCAGATATCATTATGAACTCAGGACCTCTGGAACAGCAGCCAGTGCTCTCAACCTGGGAGCCCCCTCTCCAGCCCGGGTACTCTTAACTAGCTGTCTGCCTAGTCCCAAGAAATAACCTATCCACTTTACTAAGTGAATAATATGACTTTCAGCCCACGCCTTCTACCTTCTCTGATTCTGTCAACACCTCTTGTCTGTTGTCACTCCTTTCTGTCCCTTCTGCTTTCAGAAGTTATTTTTCATTTTGTTTTGTTTGTTTTGAGATGGAGTCTCATTTTGCTATCAGATTGTCCTCAAACTCACTATGTAGCTGAGGATGGCCCAGGACCCATGGCAATCCTCTTGATCTCAAACTCACTATGTAGCTGAGGATGGCCCAAGACTCATGGCAATTCTCTTGGTCTCAAACTCACTATGTAGCTGAGGATGGCCCAAGACTCATGGCAATTCTCTTGGTCTCAAACTCACTATGTAGCTGAGGATGGCCAGAAACCATGGCCATCCTCTTGCTTCAGTCTCCTGGGTACTGTAACTACAAATGAGAGCCACAATTCCCAGCTCAGACTATAATTTAAAGCTTTTACATGTTACCTGGTTAGTGTTACTTTTGTTGTTGTTTTTGAGACAGAGTATCACTATGTGGCCCTGGTTTGCCAGGAACTGCTACTTTTGAACTTGTGACAGTCTTTTTGTCACAGCCTCCCCAGGTCTGGGATCGAATGTGTGCCTTGCCAAACTTGGTATGAGATTAATTTTGGTCGTCTATTTAGCTGGAGTTAGACTCACTATTCCAGCAAACCTTCTGGCACATCTGTGAGTGCTGTGGGATGGTCTTTCTGTATGCGGTGAATATGTGTTACTACTATTGGTCAATAAATATCTGTTCTGGCCTATGCTAAGACAGGAGACAGCCAGGCGGGAAATCTAAGAGAGATAGAGGAAGGAGACAGGCAGAGTCAGACGCTGCAGACCGCTAGGAAGCAGAGTACTTGGTGACACACAGATTAATAGAAATGGGTTAAGTTGTAAAAGCTAGTTAATAATGATCCCGACTCATAGACCAAACTGTGATTGATATAAGCCTCAGAATAAAGAATGGTTGCTGCAGGACTAGGCGGAACCGAGAAAGCTTTCGACTACTTGTGAGGGAGTTTCAAGTTGGGGTAACTGAGAGGGAAGACCCACCTTAAATGTGGGTACCAACATTCCATACGCTGGGGTCCTGAACAAGAAAGGGAGCTGAGCATTGGCCTTTATCTCTCTGCTTCCTGAGTATGCAGTGTGGCCAGCTGCCGGGTGCTCCAGCTGCCTGTCTCCTTTCCGTACCGGACTAGATTCTTCAAACCATGAACCAGAAAGAATCCTTCCTTACCCGGGTCTCTTCTGTCAGGGATATCATCATGGAGATGGAAAAGTAACTAATACGCTGATTTTAATGCCTCATTTTAACTGAAAGTTAAAAGTACTTTACAAGAGAAAGCTAGATTTTATTTACCATTGCCTGTCTTCCTTCTGGTGTTGTAATCTACTCCTATGACAGCCATATGTCTGAACCTCAGCTGTGAGCTTCTGAGCACGTGGTTGGTCACAAGAGACCCCGGGATTGCATCATGGAAGCAACCTCAACTTCTGCAAAAGTGCATTCACAACTCAGTTGTTTGGAGGGCAAAACAAAACACTCTAATATTTGAGTTTATTTATCAAGCTGTTCAAAGCCTGCTTTCCACAGTCAAAGCTTATGGATATAAATATTCCTCATTTATTTTTATGTTCATCTGCAAACATTGAACACCAATTACATGTGCTTTGACTAACATTACTACGAAAAGATCCTATCAAATATGACCTCATAAATACATCACTTTTCTCAGTTTTTAACTTTCAAATCTCAGTTCTCTTTGTATTTTTATTTTTTTCTTGCAGAGAGAGGGTGCATATACAAAGTCCCTGTGCAGCAGAGGTAACCCTTAACCATTTTCTTGCCTCCTCTTCTAGTGCTGGGTAATAGCTTTGTGCCACCACACCCAGGCTCCCCAACCTCTAGCAACAGAATCTTTCTCCTAATTCACTCATTTTTTCCTCAAGAGGAAAAAAAAGTGAAATTCATGTCAGAATTAGTGAGAGCAATCATCTGTCACAGACAGAAAGCTCCAGCATGCTTTGTTGTACCCAGAAGGCCCATGCCCTTTGGTCTAGGCCCAGGGTCACCACAAGAAGATGCTTATTGTGTTTTCCTAAGGGCGCTGTGATAATGGTAGCAGAATGCAGAATCTCAGATCTTCCTCCATGAGCTTCTCACCACTGTCACGAATAAAAAGCCACCTTTGAAGGCCCAACCAATATTGCCTGTTTTGCTTTGCTATGAATTCACAGGAAGCGTACCATCCGATGGCACTCCTGTTACCTTATTTCCTCGTGTCTCAGTTTATGTCTGGCTTGACATGTTTTCTGAGGTGGTTCTCAGCAGATAAGTCATTCAGGATGACAAACTCATACTTATCTAGTCATTCAGATATTTTTTTACAACATTTAAAAAATTTACTTGTGTGTATAAATGCTACATGTCCACATTGTCTTTGCTGGGTCTCCCAGTGTCCCACCACTGGGATGACAGGCATGGACCACCAAAGCCAGCTTTTTATATGACTCCTGGGGATCCAAACACAGGTTCTCGTGTTTGCCCATCAAGTACTCTACGCACTGAGCCATCTGATCAGTCCCATGTTCATTCATTCATTCATTCACTCATTTGCTTCTCATTTTCAGTTGTCATAGCAATGCTTAATGCCTGCCTGAAATCATAATTTGATGTTGAAAACTGCTGCTCAATCTGTGTGCAAGGAGAGTTTATGATGTTTGGTCTTTTTTTTTTTTTTTTAAACTTTATTTATTTGCCTTGGTGGAACTGGGAATTGGAACTACAGACAGTTTTGAGCTGCCATGTAGGTGCTGGGAATTGCACACCAGTCCTCTGGAAGAGCAGTCAATGCTCTTAACTGCTGGGCCATCTCTCCAGCCCCGATGTTTGGTCTTTTAAAATGTTTTTTTTTTTTTTTTTTTTTTTTTTTTAAATAGTGTGGACATGTTTCCAGAGTCTTATACTCAGGAACGAGTCTTCCTCACTCTCACCCTCAAGTCTTTTAAGACTTCAGTTTTATAGATCTCTTGTCATGTGACAGAATGTGACTCTCAGAACCCCTGAGTTTTTTCTCTAGAGTCAGAGCAAATGACTATGAGTAAAACAGATTCTGTAGTGGAGGCTGTAATAATCACCTCCTGGAGTGTGGGGGTGCCAGTGCATTCCCTCTTTCCTCCCCTTATTTATCTCCCCCTCCATCTTATTTAGGGGTTCTATTGCTGCAACAAAACCCCAAGACCAAAAGGCAAGTTGGAGAGGAAAGGATTTATTTTGCTTACACTTCAGCTTTGCTGCTCATCACTGAAGGAAGCCAGAAACTCAGACAGGGTGGAATCCCGGAGGCAGGAGCTGATGCAGAGGCCATGGAGGAGAGCAGCTTGCTGATTTACTTCCTCCTGTTTCTTTTATATATATATATATATATATATATAAAGCCCAGGGCCACAGCTCAAGGATGTCACCACCCCATGGGCTGGGCCCTCCCCATTGCTCACTAATTGAGAAAATGCCATACAGCTGGATCTCATGGAGACATTTCCTCAGCTGAGGCTCCTTCTTCTGATGACTCTAGCTGTGTCAAGTCGATACACAAACCAGTCAGTACACCCACCCTTTCTACCTTCTTTCTCCCTCTGCTGGGGACAGAACCAGCGCTGTGTATGTTCTAGGCAAGTGTCCTCCCACAAAGCTGCTCCCTGGTCCTTTAACCCACTAATAATGAGTTATGAAGAGGGCTGGAGAGATGCTCAGTGTTTAAAAGCACCTGCTGCTCTTCCAGAGGACCCCGCTCCCAACACCTGCATCTGTGCTTCACAACTGCCTGCAACCCCAGCTCCCAGGTTTCTGATTCTTTTTCTAGCATCCTTGGGCATCTGCACTCATATTGACATATACATGTTCGCTAAATAAAAAGAAGTTATACAAAACTTCGGGAGGTTTGGACACAGACTTGTCATTTTTTTTTTTTTTCTAAAAGATCATGCAAAACAGATGCTACCATAGTACAGCCAAGAGTCACAATGGCATACATGAAATCTTTGCTGAAGCAGGGTTATTACTATGAATTCCAGGCCAGCCAGGGCTACATAGCATGATTTTTTAAAATCTCATTTTATTTATTTATTTTTGTTGGTTTGCATAGCAGGACTGTAGAAACTGTCAATGTACAGAATATATTGGTAAGTGTAAACTTCAGGCCACCAACAAATGACATTTAGCATAAGTATGTCCAATGTAGTATTGGGGATATACTTAAAGTGAGTACATGCTTGTTTTAATTACATAAAACAGTTTTATTCACCTTTCCCTAGATATTGGATATTTTTCTTTGAATATTCTAGCAGGGACACAAATAAGGAAGGGAACAGTTTCTCTGGCTTCAGACAACATCATTTCCAAGAACCTCTCATCCACTTTGGAAGTACTAGTGTACTTATAAACTATCCTGGGGCTGGGAGTGATGGCTGTGGCCAAGTGGTTACCACACTAGGGTGATGATGGAGTTCAGACTCCTAGAAATGCCTAGTGCCTGCCTGTTAACATCAGCCTCAGACGGTGGAGACAGGCATCCCCAGAGCAAGCTGGCTAGAGAGGAGTCTGGCTATTCTTCAGGGAAGCCATACAGGCTTGATTCAGAGATTCTGCCTCTTTAAGGAAAGTGGAAGAACAGCTAAGGATGATGCCGAACACCAGCCTAGATTCTACGTGTGCGTGCACACGCACATGTGCTAAACACACATATAAAAATGTAAAAAAAAAAATAGAAACTAATATAGTCTTTATAAATTGCTCTACTGGATTTATTGAAAGAGAATTCTCCAAATCGGTGCTGGGGGTGGTGGTTCTTGCTATAATCCCAGCATTTGGGAAACTGAGACAGGAGGATTGATGTAAATTCAGATCAGTTTGGCTTATTTGAGTTACAGGTTTTCCTGGGCTTCAGAAGGAGAGACTACCTCAAAAAAAATATATATTTTCTTAACTGAGCTCTTGTGAATGCTATAGGAAATAACAACACTGTATCTCCTTGGAAACCCACCACTATTAGGTGGCTATTGTTGGTGTTTATAAGATGTTTCACAAGAGAAATTAGGCCTCTTAGCTGGACAAGGAGATACACACCTATAATCCTTCACTTAGGAGACTGAGGCAGGAACATTGATGTTTTGAGAATTGTCTGGGCTACACAGAGAGTTCAAGGCTGGCCTGGGTGACTTATGCTCCGTCTCAAAATAAAACCACGTAAAAGGAGCTGCCTAAACGTGTCAGTGGGGACCTTGCCTGGTATACATAAAGCCCCAGATTAAAATCCCAGGACCTCGGGATGCCACATACTTGTAATCTAGACCAAATTGTTTATACTGCCTGTGTGTTTTTCTTAACATTAGTATCATAAAGTGTAATGTCCATAGAAATCCTAAAGCCAGAGGCTGGAGAAATGGCTCAGAGGTTAAGAGCACTGGCTGCTCTTCCAGAGATCCTAAGTTCAATTCTCACACCCACAGGGAGATGGTTCAGTCCAAAAGTCATGAGTACCTGAGTTGGGATCCCTGGCACGCCACATGAACATTATTTCATTACTTATTCATGTAACGTTGAATTCAACGTTGAATTCATTCAACGTTGCCCTTAAGGTGAGGGTGGGGGAAGTGGAATGGTCAGGAGGATCCTTAAGCTTGCTGGCCAGCAAGCCCAGCTAATTGATGAGCTCTTGGTTCAGTGAGAAATGCTGTCTCAAAGGGTATGGTGGGCAGGCCAGCAAGGCAAGATGGTGCAACAGGTAAAGACACTTGTCACCAAGTTCAAACTCTGGAGCCCACTAACTCCTGCTGGAGTCCTGTGATCATTAGTGTGCAGGGCACTCCCACCTCACACTTGTGTCTGTGTGCTTCCACACAGGAGGGCATGCTTGTGCACACAGATACACAGGGGTTGGAGAATAAATAAAAAATAAAATAAAAAAACAAGAAAAATAAATGAGATGGTGTTTAATATTGGAACATGCCCAGTGCCAACCCCTAACTTCCATGATCTCTATGTGCACATATATGCATTTGCATGTATATGCTACACACATCTTCAGGGCACCATAAGGTTTTCTACTCCAGCCTTTCCCCTACAGGCCTGTGCAATAAAAGCTTGCTTCCCAGCATGCCACTAAATAAATGGTAGATAGAATTTTAGGAAGTTACAGGCAATGTGTCCTTGAAGACAATGGTAAGTTTGATCTCTCATCTTCTAGTTATGAGGTGAGATGATTAATCTTCATTGTTAACGTGACTGGCTTGAAGTCACCTATGAGACACTACTGGACATGTATGTAAGCTTTAACTGGAGACAGAAGACCCTCCCCCGACATGAATGGCATCACTGGTAGAGTAGGGTCTTAAACTGAATAAAAAGGGTATGAGGAGACAGGAGGAAGGACAGCAGACAGCTCTTCTTGCTTGGCAGTGGACACAATGTATGTGGCCACCTCGTACTCCCTGGACACGCCCTCCGCTCTAACTCCCTGGACATGCCCTCTGCTCTACAACTCACAGTAGCCTCACTTGGAGAGCCAGGGCAAAGTTGCTTTTGTCTCATCACAGCAATGGGAAAAATGACTAACACACAAGGCAAGTAGTGCTCTACTTCATCCCTTGGACCACAACATACCTTGTCCCAGACCCATAGCAAGGATGGCAAGATTATGAGCAAGAACCTCCCAAACCCTAAGCCAAAATAAACCCTTTCTCTTTGTAAATAGACTGCCCCAGACATGTGTTATAATGACAGAAAGGTGACTAACCCACCTAGCTTATGCTGAGATAACAATCCCCTCTAACGCCTCAGTGTAGTGAAACAATGGTACTCCTTTTGATCCCCAGGGCTGCATATCTACTGTGGATTTGCTTCGTTCTTCCCACCCCAGAAGGTTGGGAAGATGGTGAGCTGGTTATCCTCCCTCAGGGTGTTTATTCTGGAGGAGAGGAGTGTTGAGCTAGGTGAACTAGCTGACAAAAGGCAGAAGCCCAGCTCTCCCTCACCTTGGGCCAGTGTTGCTGCCCCATGGAGATAAAAGCCCAGCTATGTACCAGGTGACCTACGCTTTCCAGGGGACTGGACACAGAGAGAGCACTGGATAAGGATGAGTCTAAGGCACAGCGATCCAGTTGCTGACCTCAGCAGTCTTTGCTTGCTGGGAAGAGCAGAGCTCACAAAGTCCTTCTCTGAAGAGAGGATGCTTCTGGGATGGGGCTGCAGATCCCTTTGAGATTCCTGACATGGAATAGAGTATAGAAAAGCTGTCCAGGACCTACAAGCTGGAAAGTGTTGACCTACAAGCTGCAGACTCTGGGGTAGGAAGCCACAGATGCACCATGGTGGCTGAGAATAAGTCACTGCTGCTGTGACCCACACTGTCCAGCAATGAGCTTAACAGGCCATCAGATACTGTGGTTCTGGGCTGGGAGATAGAGAGCTTGCAGTTGGCCTTGGGAGGACAGGAAGAAACAGCTCAGGGAGAAGAGAGAAGCAAAAGAGAACCCACTCACATGGCTTCTAAATGAGAACTAAATTCCAAAATATACAAATAAATCCAACACTCAGAAAGAAGGGCCATAATATGTTATTAGATTCGAGTTTTACTGCAGATTGAAATTAATTTTATATATCAGCATAACAGAGATTTTAGTATAAGTACAGTCAAGATGTCAAGAAATAGATTAGAGGAGATAAGACATAAGATGCGAATAATAGCAGGCTGGGCTGGGCATGTTGCTTAGATGGTAGCATGCTTCCCCGTATGCTCTAGGCCTTGGGTGCTGCTCATCTGTAATGCCACTGGTTGTCAGATAGAAGTAAAGAGGAACTTCCTAGGTTACAAAGTGAATTAGAGTCACCCTGAGCTGCTAGAGACCCTGCCTGCCCTCAAAAAAAGTAAGAAAAGGGGGTGTGGGGAGAGAAAGAATCCCAGATGGTTCAAAAAAGGGCCAACTGCCTGCCTCCTCACTGAGAATGTTGACGTTAACAGTATGTTATCTGGCAGTGGAGGCGGGTCATAGGGAATGATCAGAGCACCCCTGGCCTGGGTGGAGATGAAGAAGGTGTTGGTGGAGTGAGAAGAAATGGTGAGGGCACATCAAAATACAGGCAAGAGGAGAAAGCACGAGAAAACAGGATAAGTTGCCCTCACTCTGTAAATCCACCCACCTGTGCTCATGCTAGCAATCCTAGTTAAATGCAGTTGGCCACAGAAAAAATAAACACAATAAAGTCACAGAATGTCTGTTGCTGGGTACCAGACATTGTCCAATAGGAATTCTGAAAGGAGAAAGCAAATGATGGTAAAACATTTAAAGAGATGGTGCTGATTTACTGCAGAGAGACAGACTCACACACACACACACACAGAGACAGAGACCAAGACAGAAAGACAAAGAGAAAGAGAGACACACACAGAAGTTCCAGAATAAAAATGTCAAATTTATATTTGAGTGCTAAGAAATAAGAATGGGTGCATTCTAAGACATATTGTAGAAAAATTACAGAATCCTAAGAATAAAAAGAAGATAAGTGGTTAACAGATCCAGAAAAATTACCTACAAAGGGATGAAAATCAGTCAGATGGCAACTTTCACTCATTAGAAGATGAGAAGGCTAATGTGTTCAAAGTGCCAAGAAAACATAATTGTTCATTTAGAATTCCAAGACACTTCAGACCCTCATGCAGCAAGAGTTTATCAACCACAGATTGTTACTCAAAAAGCTAGAGAAGAATATTGTGTTTTCATTAACAGCTTTAAGTATTGACTATTTTTAAACCTTTTTTTTCTTGTTAGTTTAAAGGCAAGGCTATACCCTAAACAGCACTAAGACGTAGAACAGGGTTCCAGATGCAGCCCAGCCATGCTGGAGTCCTTGTTACGACCAAGGAAAGTGAAAATTCTACTTCACCAAATATTTAGTAAAAACCAAATGAAAAACTAAGGAAACTCACAGTACCTAAGTGAGGTGTTCAACTTAAGAATAAGCCAGAGGACCAGAAAGAACCTGACTGAGGAGAAAAGAATTAATTCAGGAAATAAGGGAAGGGGAAGCAGTATTCCAGAAGGAAGCCCAGTGGGTCCTTGTTCCTAAGGAATCATTCCTTATAGAAATAAACCCACAGTGTAGCTGACCAAGAGAAACTCACAAATAAAAAATTAAGCAAGAAGAGAAATCAATTGTTCCTTTTACCCTAATAAATAAAGAAACCTATAAATGGCTAATTTTTCAGAAAATAAAAATCTAGTAATTTATTCAGATGAAATTAGGATAAAATTTTTAGTGACAATTAAATGTTCTCCCAGCAGCAAAGGCAGTCAAGCCATATGGTTTTTAACAGATCTTTAACATAAACCCTGCTTCAGGACAAGAGCTGTTCCAGAGAACAGAATAAGAAGATGAGGACTTGTCCCAACTTAATTTTCAAGACATAAAAGTCAGTCAAGAAGGATTAGTGAAGAATATCTTAACCCCAGTTTTCAAGCAAATAAAAATCTTAAAATATAATCAAGTAAAATTTAACCTCAAGAATAAAACTGTAATTCAAAAGTTAAAAACATGTTGTAATTAACAGATTTTAAAAAAGCTATTTATCATTTACCTTTTAAACAATACCTTGGAAAAACACAGAAAAGATGCTTGACAGGACACAGTATTCATTCATGATTAGAAAAACAACTCTTAGCCTTAGACTAAGACTAAAACTAAAGGCATTTTCCATCTCCTAACAAAAAGCCACAATTGAGATTCTACAGGGAAATATACAAATATACAAATTGGGAACATCTATCTTAGAGGCATTTCTGTTAAAGTCAGGAATAATCTACAGAGACGGTTGTAACCACTGTTTACACTAAAGGTCTTTATTGATGAAGCCTAGATAGGGTGGGAGAAAGAAAGAGAAAACTATTCTCCAAATAAAAACTCAAAAAAAAACTAACAGAAAACTCAAAATGCTCAGCAAAGGAACAGAAATCACACCAAGGCCAATGACATTCTTGACAGTAATAATTAAAAACAAAAAGAAGAATATTTACACTCATAAATTATATTTTTTAAGTTTTTATATTTTTGCATAGTTATATGCTGCTTAGGAACAGATTTGTGTATATATATATATATATATATATATATATATGTAAGGCCTCTGAAGAAAACTATTGAACAATAAAAGAAAACTAAATAAATAGAAACACTGTGTCCTCTAACTAGGGACCCCAGTAACTGAATTACCTCAATATGACTCAGTACAAGTTTAGATTTGACAGCCTGAAATGTATGAATATGTTACCTTTAACAAGATAAGTTTAAAATGCATGGTAAGGGCTCAGAAGGGAAGATTATTTTGACTGAAATCAAGAGATGGGCAGGATTGGTATTATTAAATATTTAAACTTATTAAAGGGACTGGTGGTACTGGCACAGGAGACCACAAATAGATAAATGGATCAGAATAAAAGTATTGGATATACCCAGGAAATCACAGAACACTGGGGTGACACCAGCAGATGACTGAGGAAATGGCTGGGACCAATTTTTATCTCTGTAGGAAGAAGATGGTACGGCTCCTTGCTCATATCAACCAATGAGATCAAAGTACAAACTTGGGAACTTTATAAGAAATATAAGATCTCACATCTATTAGCATCAAGTAAGGAAGAATTTCTTATATGATACATAAATAGACAAACAAGGAAGTAAGAGGATCCATTTGGTTGCATTCAGTTGGAAAATGTAAGCATAAAAAGGATGTAATAAACAAAATAGGAATCAGGTATGGAAAAAAGAAATAAATGTGCAAGGCATATAAGCACCCAAACAAAACAAAACATAAACAAACACCAGAGGAGGGAGGGAGCTATTTTAAAAAGCAGAAATTACAGAAGCTCAACTGGATGTAGAAATCACCATGAAAATGAAATATAAGAAAATAAAAAAAAAAGGAACAGTATAAGAACACAGCATCTGGAAGATGATTTCAGAATGCCCACCATGTCAAAGTCATGAAATGTTATCAGATCTGCATTAAAAGGTGGATCTATAGTTTAATAATCTTCAAGGAAAACAAAAATGAAAGTATTCAACCCTAACATTCACAGAAATAACAAAATCCTTAAGACTAGAAAGAGAGAAAAAGAGAACAGAAAACCCAAACTGAAACCAGGAAAAAAAAATATAGAATTAACTTAAGGGCTATATTTTAAAATAGATAATAAGACAAAACTAAATAAGAAAAACTATAGATAATAAAATTATTAGTAAAAAGAGGAATACATTCACCACCAGGAAAGGTGATATCTTAAATCTAATACATTATTTGCAAAGCTATGTTATCAAACTTGAAAATCTAAAAAATGAATAATCTAGAAATATATACCTTGTCAAACTAGAAATATAAAATTAAATACCAGTTACAACTGAAGGGGCTGAAAAAGGAAAAAGAGAGGTAAAGATTTCTCTAGAGAAACATGCAGGCCTATACACCACAGGAAGAAAAAAACCTTCCAACTCTTAAAAAATCAAGTCACTACTTCTCATGTATAATTACTTTAAAACATTGGAAAATATGAAAGCTTATCTTATTTGTGTAATAGAGGCAATCCTGATACCAGACCTTGAAAAGAAAAGGTTGCCAAATTATAGATATAAAGGAAAAAAATCAAAACGGAATGTCAAAAAGACTCCTCTAAGCTGAACTAAGAATAAAAGCCAACTGTGAACCTTTGAGTCTGTGTCATACACAGAGGCTAAGGAGTCCTGGGAAGGAGATTCAGAAGAGAAGACAGTCTGGCAAACCCAGAGCCCTGGATTCAGTGCCTAGCACCACAAGAAATCTGCAGAGATCAATGGTTTTCTACACAGACACAGACAATGTGTGCTATTGTTTATGGCCAATTTTGTTTAATTTTGATAGAGAATTTCTGACCAATGAAATAGAGCATTTCTTTAAAAAAACAAAAAACAAAAGTAGAAGTTAACATATTTCTGGAAACTAAAAGGAATAATCCAACTGAAATCATTACAATTGCCATGTGAATGTTCTAGAAAACTGCTAATCTAAATGTATATTTCTGTGTGATTAAATATCAAATAGTTTTTAAGAAAATTATTTTTATGTTAAAAATCTAGTCGATCTCTCTCTCTCTTTTTTTTTAAACGTGTTTTTCTTCCCCTTTTCCCCTTTCTTTTGTCGTGGGATCATGCTCTCAGATAAAGCCAACACTAGAATGTTACTTTTTAATTAATTCTATTTATTTATTTATTTTACTAAAAACTTATGACTCTGAGTGGTAGACAGACTGGGCAATTCCAGCAGTTGGAAGGCCAAGCAGGAAGATTGCAGTGAGTTTGAAGCTGCTCTGGGTTATACAAGATTCTGTCTTAAAAAGAAAAACAAAAAAAGCCTAAAATTCTAGTATGCTGGAGATGAATGCAGAAGGATAAAAAATTTGACAAATATCAAAATTCAGGCCAGCCTCGGTTACATAAGATTCTGTCTCAAAACTTCAACTGAAATAACAACAGAACTCTTAAGTATAAAAATATGTTAAGTTATACTTAATGTACTAGTATATTATATATAAAATATTTTATATGACACACATGTAGTATAGTTTAATCTATTGGCCCAAATATATGAATATAAACAATATTAAAATGTAACTATCAAGCCAGGAAATTATTATTATATGTTAAAAATATTAAACTAGACATGAGAGTATTTGTATGCATATTTCTATATGTATAATAATTGCTGCAAGTGTTAAAAAAGACATAAACTTATAAAGACTATAAAATATATATACCGAAAATAAAATGTCAACAAATGGGATATTTCTATGTATTTACTAAAATTGAAACTAAAATTATATTATGAGCTACATATACAAAGGCGTCTCTCATTTGTGTGCTCCTGATTGTATTTAAGAAGTAAATACACTTGCTTTCCTGTAAAAGCATAAAAATAAGAGAATAAAAACCAAAACTGAAACCATGGGGGAGGTTTTGCTCATGGGGGAGGGGGAGGCTCTGCACAGATTTAATTACGTGAGTGTTTCCTGCAGAGCTGTCTGAATCCTGGTTGAGGGGATGGATATGGATATGCTGCGTTAAGTGAGTCACAGTGCAAAGATATTAAACCCACGTAGGACTCTTCTATAGACTTAAAATTGATATTGTAGAAGATGGTTACTGCACATCTATTTTTTCAGACTAACAGCTATTTTGGTGTGGTGGCTCACACTGTGAAGGAACGCTTAGGATGGCAAGTTTGAGCCTGAGTTACACATCAAGCCCTTGTCCCCAAACAAAATGTAATAAAATTTAGAAATAAATAAAACAAAAATTAGTAGAGCAATCTGTCAGAGAGAACAATTTTGCAAAAAGCTATAGCTGTAATTACAAGGCATTAAAACTTTTAAGTCCAACCCTGCATATAAACCTAAGTGTTTAGCTTTCAATTAAAATGATACAATTGTTTGCACCTTCTTTGACAAAATTAATATTTTATGATTTTCTTTGTAATTTTAAAGGTGCACCTGAGTGTGAGCTTCAATTTTTATTTTGCCTTTTCTTTTTTGAGAATCTCAGTCTTGAGATCTGCCCGTCCTTCTGCCTCTTCCTAGAAATGCTTGGATTACAGATGTGTGTAAAACTTAATTTAACAGCTGTCAACTCTTTGGCACAGGTCCCTCAGCAACCATCACAGTCACGTCTAAGCAGCAGCATGCTTCTGTGACCATCCTAAGACAATTATTATAATTTTTTGTTATTTGTTTGCTTGTTTATTTTTTCCAGACCAGATTTCTCTGTGTAGTCCTGGCTATTCAGGAAATCGCTCTGTAGACCAACCCGGCTTCAGACTCAGAGATTCATCTGCCTCTGTCTTCTGAGTGCTGGGATTAAAGGTGTTATTGTAGGTTATTGTTATGCTTGATATTATTATTATTATTATCTTTATCTGAAGCCGGGAGAGACAGCTCAGCAGTTAAGAGCATGTAGTGCTCTTCAGGAGACCCAAATTCAGTTCCAGCATCCACATGTCAGTTTATCAACACCTGTAACTTCAACACAAGGAATCTGAACCCTCTTCTGCCTTCTTTGAACCCCAGTACCCACAGGTGCACAAATCTACACATGGACACAAAGACGCACACTATAAAGGTAAGCCAAGAAAGAAAGAAAAAAAAAAGAAAACCAAAATTAGGGGGAGGGAAGAAAGAAAAAATAAACTAGGCTTTACACGGCACAGGCATGTAATCTCATTAACTCAGAATCTGAGGCAAGAGAATGGCAAGTTCAAGGCCTGCCTATAGTAACCCTGAGCTACAGAATGAGTTTAAGATCAGTCTGGGTAATTTGGCAAGATCTTTTCTTTAAATCAAACGTTTTTTAAAAGGGTCTGAGAATGTAGCTTAATTAGTAGAATGCTAGCCTGAGACAGAAAGCATGGGTCTGATCTCCAGTACCACATAAACTAGGCTCTCACCCAGAATTCCAGTGTTGGGGAGGTCGATGGAGGAGTATCAAGAGTCTAAGGTCATCCTTGTCTGTACAGTAAGTTTGAGATTAGCCTGGGCTACCTGAGACCATGTCCAAAAACAGTTTCTGTTTTAAAGACTGGAGGATATAGCTCAGGGGCAGAGTATTTTACCAAGTATGTTCAAGGCCTCTGTTCAGTATCTGGTGTGGCAAAAATAGATTAATAAGTAACATACACTAAATATAATATATGATATATATATGTCCAAAGACTTTTTAGTTTAGTTTATTTTTTTGAAACAGGATCTATTAGGTAGCCTAGGTTTGCCTGAAACTCACAGTAATTCTCCTGCCTCAGCCTCTCAAGTGTTAAGATTACAGTTGTGAGGGGCTGGAGAGATGGCTCAATGGTTAAGAGCACCGTCTGCTCTTCCAGAGGACCTGGGTTCGATTCCCAGCATCCACATGGCAGCTAACAACTGTCTGTAGTTCCAGTTCCAGGCAAACACCAAGGCAAATAAATAAATAAATAAAGTTTAAAAAAAAAAAAAAAGATTACAGTTGTGAGCCTCTATGCCAGCCAATTGCCAAAGTTTCAAACACATCTTTTCCCAGATCTGGATAAAGGAAAAATTAGATTGTAAAGACTTTCTTTCCCCCTCTGTTTAAACACCAGAGACAGTACAGTGGTCCTAGATGTGCTCAATCCTTGGAGCCTCACCTGACAGCTGAGGCAGGTGCCCCAGGGGCACTTTCCTGCTTTTGGCTGGGTTCAGCTGTGAGCCACAGCCGGGGATGCTCAGTAAACATTCTCTAACACCGGGCATTACTCATAGCTTGAAAATCACCATAATTATGGTAATGTCAGATGAGTCAGCCTCTGGGCAGCCCTGCTCTGCCCTGACCATCTCCTTTAGCCTTGAGAGCCTCAGCACCTGGGGCTTCAAAACAGAGAGAACCAGAAGAAAAAGACGGCCCTCCACCCCCACACACATTGGGGACAACCCCCCCCCCCCCCCCCCCCCCCCCCCCCGCACTGGGAGGGAAGTGAAATCACTCCAGTGATTCCAAGAACAGCTTCAAAGAGCTGCCAATCGCTGTCCTGCCAAAGGGAAAGGAGAGCTGCAGGGACATCATTAACTGGGGTGGGGTATGGGGTCATCCACTCTGTGAAGGAAAACAGGAGTGTGGAGTTTTTACAACGACTTTGTGACTGTCCCAGGGTGGGTGTGGACTAGTCACTGGCCCAATGTTATTTCCAACCCTCTCTCCAGTGTTTCACATCTGTGATGAGTGCTTCTGTGAAGTTGGTCTGAGATCATTCTTTAGGGGTAGCCCTAAGACCTGAGAGGCTACTCTTTATTGAGAGGACCACACACTCTGGCTGGCTTCCCCCACCCGACTCTTTGCCTGTATAGGTATAAAGCACAGCAGGCAGCCACTTTCCTGGGCTATTCTGGGTATCATGTTTATCCTGTCCTTTCTCCTTCAGCCTTTTCAGAATACCAGGGACCAGGAATGTCTGGAACAGGAGGAAGCTCCCACATGCTGGTTGACCATGACTTCCCCTGGCCAGCCAACCCTCCAGTCATTTGCCCTTTAGCCAGATTTATCGAGCATTACAGTCAATCCTAGGGCACCAGGTAATATCTTTTACATTGCCACAGAAAAGACTCTCAGATACACTTTCTTACCAAGGTCTTCTTACAACCACATTTTATAAATAGAGAAAGAGGTTCAGAGAAGGCATGCCACTGACTGAGGTTGCACAGCAAACAACAAACCCCTTCAGTCCTATGCTCTTTCTACTCTGGCCAAGACATATTCCTTCCACATAGAAAGAACTGGAGAGGACCAAATTGGGTAGGAAGAAGCCCCAAGTGCATATTACACTTATTACAGTTTAGGCAGAGACAGAATCTGAAGAAAGAGAACAATGACCTGACCAAGGTTACATGACATGGCTGTAGCAGAACAGGTCTCTAACCCTCACTCTGGTTCTTTCACTTCCTCACTCTAGCCTTAGTGCAATATAGCCTCTGGAAGAGTTCCCAAGATGGTCCCCAAGACCACACAACTGCTGACATGAAGTATGCCACTTCCAACCACTTCTGAAGTATGGGAACCACAAGAACAAGGAATGCCTAGGGGAAAGCGATAGGATGAAGGGCTGAACCAAGCCCCATGGCCTCCCAGGGTAAGATAAATTATCTGGGTAGAATCAGAGCTTTGCTACAATAAGGCTGGACCATCACACCAATAGCTGAGCTGGAACTTGGCCAGAGCCAAGTTCTCACTCAACCTGGGAATTCTGCAACACCCTCACCCAGAGTGCCTTTCAGTCCCTACCATGCAGACCACCACTTTGGTTGCCATGTAGATGCCATATGATTGGTTCACAGAATTTCCCATTTCTCATCCTCTTCAGAGTGGCACCCAACCAGCCTGGCCACAGAGGACATGCCCCAGCTAAATAATTCCCAAGTATGCTTTTTCTCTCACTGGTTCCCCAAACAAGGAAAAATCAAGACTCACATTTTGGGATGAGGTGCTGGAAATCCTTGGGACCCTGTGGGAAATCCTGTTTAGAGGAGTCTCTCTTCCCTACTCTTGTCTGCTCTGGTCCTACCCAATTTATCCTCAAGGCATGATTGGTTGTCTGGGGTTGACCCCTCCCTTGCCCCCCAAAGCAACTAACAGCTGTTACTCTATTGAGTGGCAATATGATGTCATATTATAGGTGACTAACCCACCGAGGCTTCCTTGCGAGCCATCATCTAAATATGGTGACCTCTGTCATCCTGACCTTTTCATGGAAGAAGCTGAGTGAGGGGCTAGACACTGACTCTGGGGCTCATGTGAACATCGGGCTTTTGGGGGCAGCACCTCTGAGCATCAGAAAAAAAGTCATCCCCACATGCAGATTTCCTTTTTAGAGATGTCTTCCACTGGCTGAGTATGAAGTCACTAGAACAGAGAATATGATCATCCAAGCCAGGAAGAGGGGCTGTATACATGTCCCAGGGGCTGTAATAGACTCTCTATGAAGTTTTGTACTTAATTTTAAAACATCCCAAGGAAGCCAGTACAACTCCAGCAGAATTGGAGAAACTGAGACCAGAAGGTTAAGTGACATCCCCAAGGTTACAGAGCTGACCGGTGCTGGGGCTCAGATTTCAGCCCACATCTGTGAGACTCCATAGAACACTGAACTCTACAGAGAGGTACTGCCACATTGCTTGGCTTTCTGTTTGTTTGATTTTTTTTAATAGACTTAATTTAAAGAGAAGTTTCATACTTTTGTTTTTCTGTAAAAATAAATCAGAAAATATAGAGATTTCTCAAATATCCCTGTTTCCATTTAGGGCACAACCACTCTTGTTATCTGCATTCTCTACTGGAAAGATCAAAAGATAACCCTATTTGGCACTCACAGTTTATGTTTACCTTAATGGTGTACACATCCTGTGAATTTGTGTTAAACAACTTCTGTGTGTATATGCTTTTTCTGAGACAGAGTCACCTTTGCTACATAGCCCATGCCTACCCAAACTCACTACATAATCTAGGTTAGTCTAGAAATCAAAACAAAGCAATCCTCTTGCCTCAGCTTTCCAACTGCTGGGACTTCAGGATGTACCACCATGTCTGGCACGCCCATGACAGTCCCATTGAGAGTCATTTCTTTGTGTTCTGAACACACAGTTATTACCCCAGAGCTCAGGAAGTGGAGACCAGATGACCAAAGCTCAAGGTCATCCTTGACTATACAGCTACCTATATTGGACTTGAGGCCACCTTGGGGCATGTGAAACTCTCTCTCTTAAAGAAAAGAAGTGAATAATGAAAGGAGGAAAGAAAGGGAGGGAGAAAGGAGGAAAGAAGAATGCCTGGCCTTTGACGACTTCCCACTTTAATCCCTGGCAGCCCCTGATGTCGTCACTGTCTTTGCCTCTTCCTGGAACAGCACAGAAACTAGAACTAGAACCGTACAATAAATGCTTCCAAGATGGGCTCCACTCACACTATAAACATTTGAGTTCCCGATGTGTCTTTCCAGGGTTAGATAGTCTCAGTGTCTCTCTCTCCCTCTCTCTCCTTCTCTCTCTCTCTCCCCCCCTCTTCTTCTCTCTCTCTCTCTGAATAATTTTCTATTGTCTAGATGTAGCATAATTTGTTCATTTACCTACAGGATGATGGGATTCTGAACTGAATGGAGCATGGTGACCCATATCTGTAACCCCAGCACTCAGGAAGTTGAGACAGGAGATTTTCCTGAGCTAGAGGCCAGCCTGAGATACATATGGAGGCTGCTCTATACTACAGAGACCTTGTTACAATCAAATAAAACAAAGCAAATAAGTCCCAGTGAGCTCTTCTTAACAAGCCCCTGTGATTTAGAGCCCAATACCACACAGGTCCTCTTTTCCATTCTGCTGTCCACCCTTCACTCGGTATTTATTGACGCCATTATAGCTCCATGAACATTGCTTCTGGGTACAGTGGAACATACTCACCATTCAGCATGTGAGAGGCTGAGGCAGAAAGACAGTGAGTTCCAGGCCACCCCGAACTATATCGTGGGACTATCTTAGATCTCCACACCCCATTAAAAAAAATTCAGGCTAAAGCTTTAGCTCCACTGTGGTGGGGGCTGTGGGTATGTGAGGTCTCGCTGGATAGGCCAGGCTGACCTGAAATCACAATGTAGGCTAGGCTGGCCCAGGACCTACTGTAATCCCCCTGCCTCAGCCTCCTCAGTGCTAGAATTATAGGTAAGAGCCACCATCCCAAGGTGAAGCACAGCTTTTGGTAGGTGATAAGGGTTAGGTTAGGGCAAGAGAGCAAGAGTCTGCTGATGGGATTAGTGTCCTTATAAAAAAAGGAAAACACAGACAGCCTAACTTTCATGGACACATCACCAAGGCAAGTCCCTGTGAAGAGACAACAGAAAGGCAGCCACGCACCAGGGAGCTGGCCCTCACCAGGAGCTGGATCTCCTGTTCCTTGGACATTGACTCCCCAGACTCCAGGGAAATAAACACCTGATGTTTGTGTCACTTGGTCTAAGGGAATGTGTCCTGGCTTGCTTTCTGTTGCTGTGACAAACACCATAACTAAAAGCAGATTGGGGAGGAAGAGGTTTATTTTAGTTCATAGGTTACATATAGTCCCTCACCATGGCAGCAGCTTGAAGCAGAAAGCAGGAGGAAGACTGCTTACTGGCCTGCTCTCTGACTTACTTTCTGCTAATTTTCTTATAGGACCCTAGCCAACTGACTAGGCATAGCGCTGCCCACTGTTGTCTGGGCTCTCCTACGCCAATCACTGGTCAAGACAGTTCCTCAGAGATATGCCTACAGGTCAACATCATTGAGGCAATGCTTCATGTGCAGTTCATTCATTCCATGTGGCTCTGGGTTGTGTCAAGTTGACAATAAAAACAACCCTGGCTAAGATAATCATCAACGACATGTGACCAGAGATGTAAGGCGTCGAGGACTCAGAAGCTGTTTGGACCCATTTTTTGCATAGTTAGACCCTCACGGCTCCTCCCTCCAATAATACTTTTTGAAGGTGAGGATAGATGTGGGCAGAGAATAAAGTATTAACTGGAAATAAGCCTCTGAGAGCCTCTCTGGGCCAGCGAGGTAGTTCCGTGGGTTAAGGCACTTGCCCTGAAGCCTGACAACCTGAGATTTAACCTGAGAATCAATATGGTAGAGGAAGACAAAACTGACTTTTACAGATTGTCTTCTAACCTCTATAAACATGATAACCACAAGTAAATGTAATAAAAAACAATGATCAAATTACGATTATTTTACATGTAGCATTTATAAGCATAAAATTGTTGCTATTATAGCAAACCTGTTTTCTTTCATTTTATTTCTGTTACAGAAGTAAGAAGGATAAGTTACATGGACTGGACAGACTGCAATATAAATAAAAAAGTTTCAGATAAATTCCTGGGGGTGTAGTTTTACAAGTTAAAAAGGGGAGGTAGGAATAAGCAGAGTGCATTTCTGACCCATGAGATGGAAATCACAGAGAACAAGTATCCTAATCCTACCCAACCATCTTAGGAGCTCTGTTTGAAATAGGAATACTCTAGTAGACAAAGCTCACAGCCCACCAGCACACTATTGCTAAGGTGTTACCAAGGAGTCAGGCTCAGCCATGAACCTCTGAATTTCACTATGCTAGGATCCAGGGAGTACTGTTGACTGGATCATTTCCCATTCTCGTGAAAGTGTGTGCCTGCTGCTCCAGATCTCCAGTGTGCCCGGTGCTTTGTGTCACCAAGTGAGTCACCAACACGGTTGGGAATGGTCCAAGGGTTCCTGCTCTTTGCTTGCTGGGGATGTTTGCCGGAGAGCACAATCCTTCCGCATTAGTGGCAGCTGGCATTTATGGCTCTTACTGACATTTAATGGGACTTCCAGGGTGGGGAGTGAAAACTGGGATCTCAGAAAATCAAAACCTGAGATGACACACAAGATCTTAGTTACTGCAGATTTAAAAACAGCAGTGGACCTCATCATGTCATTCCGTGGGGAAAATCATCCCCTGGGTCCCCTGCCTGAAAGATGGGTGGAAGAGCAGAAAAGGGGAGAGCTGGAAATCCTGAGGACAGTACACTAGTTCTTCCTATGATTTCAAGCTCCCATGCTCATGCTACATATCCAACCTGGGTCCCTGTGGTGATATGCTACATATTTAATAAAACCTGGAATATCAAGAGATCAACCCACAGTCTAACTAGGCAGAGGTAGCTCATACCATTAGTCCCTTCACTTGGGAGATTGTTCTGGATCTCAAGGAGTTCCAGGGTCTCTGTGAATACAAGGCCAAACAACTGGGCTTCAATGGCACACACCTTTAATCTCAGCACAGGGAAAGACCGACCGGGAGTGGTGACCTACGTCTTTAACCCCATAACTCTAGAGACAGAGATCTTTCTGTGTTTCTGTGAGTTCAAGACTGACTACCAAATAGAGTAGCTCACACCTTTAATCTTAACCTGGATGGGATACAGCTGGGTGAGAAGGATATTTAAGGCAGGCTTAGGAAAACAGCAACAATTAGAAGTGACTGGGTGAGATTTGACTGCGGGGTTTCTCTCTTTGATATCTCAGCCTTTCCCCGATATCTGGCTTTGAGTTTCTTTTAATACAACTAGAATTTGTGCTACAGGTCCCATTGTCTTATTTGGGTCTTTTTCTTAAAGTCGTTTTCTTAGCCCCTCCCCCAACTTTTAATTATTTTCTTGGATTGTCTTACAAAGAACTGGGTTTCATTGTGACATTTCATAAAGAGGTCATTACAGTCCGTACTTATTCTTTTCAGGCCTTTCAATCCTGCTGGTCCCCTCCTTCCTTCTGCTTTCTGGCCCCCCATTACACTTTTTCTCTTCTCACAATCCTTTTACTCATCTTCACCTCACGACCACTTTTTCATTTTAAATTATGTGACACTTTTGTGTCATGAAGACAGTATCTGCAGATGCCAGAGGTATTGAATCCCCCTGGACCTAGTGTTAGTGGCCTCTGAGGAGCAGATGAGTTGGGAATTGAAGTTGGATCCTCTGCAGGAAGTCTTCTCTTAACTGCTCAGCCATGTCTCCACCCCCACCACAGTTTCCTTTGTACTTTGATGTAACACACACACACATACTTAAATCTAGACCCCACATATGACAGAAAACATGCTATACTTTTCTGAGTGTGGCTTATATCACTTAATATGATTTCCAGTTCCATCGATTTTCCTACAACAATTTTTATTCTTTGCCTAGAAAAATTCCAGTGTAGAGGCCATAAAAATGGCTCAGCAGGTGGAGGGGCTTGTCACTAAGCCCGAGGGCCAGAGTTCAAGCCCTACAACCTGCGTGATGGAAGAAATGAACAAGTTGTCCCCTGACCTCCACAGGTACACTGTAGCACTTGGCTCCCATACCCACCCACCGACAAATAAGTAAATAAATAAATGAAGTTTAAATTCTGTTGTATATATAGAATACATCTTTAGCCATCTGTTGACTGACATCTGGGCTGGTTCCCTATCTGGCTATTGGGAATAGTGCAGATATGAACAGGCATCTCTGTGATGTGCTGACTTAGGAACTCCCCCCCCCGCCCCGATATATTAGAGGACAGTGACCAGTGTGTATGTGATCCGTGTTAAGTGCTTAGGACCCTCTGCCCCTCACAGACCACAGGACCCTAGGCCATGACCTCCTCTGGAGGTCACGAAGGTACTTTGCTGCAGGTGCCCGCACTAACAAGTGGTACCCAGCAGACTCTCCCTGGGCAGCTGGGCCAGACTGGGGTGACCTGGGGCACAAGGGTGTTTGGCCACAGACTCTAGGCATTGGGGCAGAACAGAAATCACAGAAGCATGAGGGTCAGGAGGGCAGGGGTCGGGCACACAGGCATGGAGACTGAGGACAGGAATGGCTTCTATATGTCCACAGAGAGGAGTTTCTGTGTGTCCGGGCATGTGTAGTCAGAAGACAGGTCTGCCGTACTTAGGGAAAGACCAACATCCAGAGACGACACCTGCCGCCGTCCCGCTGGGCTCTCTTTCCACAAAGCAACCTCTCGGTTCACAGTGACTGAGAAGCAAGCCTCTGCCTCGGGCAGCTCTGTCCCTGGCCGCCAGCCAGCCCAGAACTCAGTACCAGACAACCCAAGGGTAGACTCCGCAGGGTGGGCCTAGGATTAGCCAAACTTCAGCACCAAAACCAGGATTCTTGAGCCAGTCCCGCGGGAAGGACGAAGAGCTAGCCAATGGTCAGTGGCTGTGTGAGCTGGGGGACATGCTTCTTGTTTGGGGTGGCTCCGACGTCACCCGAGGAGAGGTGGGTATATGTAAATGGACATTGAGAAGATTCTGGAAATGCTTGGTACCGGGTGAACTGCGAGTTGAGACACAGCCAGCCCCCAACAGCCCTCCCGGGGACCCTGATCCGGGAACACTGGGTCACGTGGCTCCCCCAGCACAAGGCCTTGGGGCCCCGCCCCAGAAGGGTACAATGAGAGCTGCGGCCCCTTTAAGACAGATAAACTCGAACTTTCTATCTCGGCTTCTGGGTAGCGCACTTACGTCACCCTTCGGGGACGCGCCTGACGTCAGCGCGTTTCCCGTGAGGGAGGCGGGGCTGATGACTCAGTCCGGCCTTCAATCCGCCCGGCCGCGTGCACGTGAGCGCGCTGCCTCTTTTTTCTAATTTTAGCTGTGAGGTGTCAGGGTCGGGTGAGGTGAGGCGGCGGGGTCGCAGCGGGCTCGGGTGGGGGCCCGCGGGACAGGGTCACGTGAGGTGAGGCGGCATGCTCAGGTGGGGTCCCCTAGGGTCTGGATGGCCGGAGTCACGTGAGGTGTGGCAGGGTCGTGACGGGTTTGGGTAGTGGTCCCCTGGGCGGGAGTTGTGTGGGGTGCAGATGGAGGTCACGTCAGGTGAAGCGGCAGGCTCAGGCGTGGGTCCTCTTGGCGAACGGGGTCTCCAGGCTCGTGTGAAGTGACTCCACAGGGTCTCCACAGCTCGCGTGAAATGAGGCTGTGGAGTCCGGAGTGGGTTTCCTCACGTGTGGTGAATCTTTGATGTCGGGCTCATGGAGCCCTGGTCACCTGAGGTGTGAGCACAGCTATGAGCTGCTGGCCCAGAGTCAGTGCCAGTCAGGGAGCTGCGACAATGAGGTCTGCTCGTGGGCCACGCTTTTTCCAATGGAAGCAAGTTCTAGAAAGGCTCTGGTGGGTGAAACTTACCAGAACCCATGTTGGGATTGTAGTCATGAATACCTTAGTGAGAGAAGACGTTGAATTTAAGGCTGGCTCAGTTGCCATCTTGTCAAGGGGCTTTCTTGCTGCATCTTCCCTACATGACATTTATTTGCAAATCTATGAAGAGAACAGGAGGACACACATGTTCCTCTGTCATCCAGAGAGCCCAGGCCAGGGAAATGTGGTTAGATTAGGAGGGAAGACATAACTGTAGCATCTACTCCACCAGCACCACTTTGAAGACAGGACATGGACCTCCCCGGGCTCCCATGAGAGGGTGTCTGGAGTGACCGAGTGTGTGAGACCAAGACTCAGTACCAGAGTGACCTTCCAGGAACCAGATAAAAGTTTAGTGTTGAAGAAATGAGTGCCAGACACACAGCATTGAAGAGAAGTTGTAGAAAAAAAAGCCTTTTCGGCAGAAAGCTAGCTGCACTTTTGACATGCAGAGTTGTATGCCATGTCCCAATGACCTGTATTTTGTTAGTGAGAGATCCTTAGGTTTCACATGGATTGTAAAAGGCCTTTAGCCTTCGTGGAATTGGGAAACTTGAAGTGTTTTATGATAAAATGGGAATGATGACTGAGACTAAAGCAACATTTTCTAACGGTTAGGTACTTCAGTTTTTTCTTCTAACCTTCTCCACTTTTAAAAAGGAGAGTTAGCCTTGGAGATTATGACAAGAATGAGAGAATATCTGTTATGATTTTTTTTTCATTTGCTTTCCAAAAATAAACACAACTGGTGAATTGGAAAATGTTTAGGTGTGCAAGCACTTTAGAACTTTATTCCCTGTAATTATCCACTTTTTTCTTTTTTAAAAATATTTATTTTATCTTATGTGAATTGGTGTTTTGCCTGCATGTATAACTGTGTAAGGGTGTCAGATCTTGGAATTACAGACAGTTGTTTGCTGCCATGTGGATGCTGGGAATCGAACTCAGGTCCTCTGGAAGAACAGTCAGTGTCATCTCTCCAGCCTGTAATTATCCACTTACAAGCAGTTAAAAAGATGTGAACATTGAAATCTGGTATCAGTATTTTTGAAATACCAGCAGTTGTTTCATGACCAGTAGTTCTCAACATTCCTAATGCTGCGACCCTTTAATACAGTTCCTCATGTTGTGGTGACCCTCCCTAACCATAAAATCATTTTGGATGTTAATTCGTAACTACAATTTTGGTACTATTATGAGTCATAATGTAAATATCTGATGTGCAGGATATCTGATATAGGACCCCAGCAAAAGGGTTGTTCACCTCTCCCAAAAAGATTATGACCCACAGGTTGAGAACCACTGCTCTTGACTCTAGTACAGAAAAATGGGCTGTTGTCAATGAAACCAAGGGCCTTGGTGTATTCTGCAACCAAATTGTACCTTAAATTTCCTTTTAATTATTTTATTTCAATTTTATTTTTGAGATAGTCTAAGTTGCACAGCCTGGCCTTGAAATTATGATCTTCCTGGTTTAGCCTTCACAAGGATTATAGGGCTGTGTTGCTTGGCCCAGTTTTTTCTCTGCCTCCACACACACAAACAGGGATGCTCCCTTTAAGACTTTTGTTGTTGGGGGATCCATGTGGAGGTCAGAGGCTACCATTAGTGTTAAGAGACTTTACCTGGTGGTTGAAGAGGTGGTTTAGCAGTTAAGAGCACTGGCCACTCTTCCAGAGAACCCTGGTTCAACTCCTAGTACCTATATGGCAGTTCAGAACTTTCTTTAATTTCAGTTCCAGGGAATCCAACACCCTTACATAGATTTAAATGCCAGCAAAACAGCAATCCACATAAAATATAAATAAATTATTATTTTTTTTAAAAAAAGAAACCTTTACCTTCTATACCGTTGTGCTATCTTTCTTTGTCCTTATTCCTTATCTTTGTACTTCTATCTCTTTGTATGCCTGGCTGTTCTCGATTTCTTGAGCCATATTTTTAATTTCCTCTATACACTTTAGGTTTTGGAGGGTTTTGTTGTTGTTGTTGCTTTTGTTTTTGTGTGACCATATCTTTTTTATAGCCCTGGCTGTCCTGGAACCCACCAAGTAGATCAGGTTGGCATTAAAACTCAGACCTGACTGCCTGTGCCTCACAAATTCTGGGATTAAATGCATGTGACCATCCAAATGTAATGGTTCATGCCTTTAATCCCAGCATGAAGAGGGCCAAGGCAGATGGATCTCTGTGACTTCAAGGACAGCCAGAGCTACATAATAGAGAAATGGCTTTTAAAAAAATAGTAAATAAATGAACAAATGCTTATTACCATGTCCATCCCTATTTTGGAAGTTTTAAGCTGATAGGATGTGAATAATGAATCATGTTCTCAAACTGAGCTGATTCATTCTCTCTCTCTCCCCTCCCTCCCTTTCTCCCCCCTCCCCTCTGTGTAATTTATAAGAACCTTTACATGGCATTCTCTTTTTTTTTTTTTTTTTTTAAAAAAACTTTATTTATTTATTTTGTTTATTTGCCTGGAACTGGAACTACAGACAGTTGTTAGCTGCCATGTGGGTGCTGGGAATCGAACCCGGGTCCTCTGGAAGAGCAGACGGTGCTCTTAACCACTGAGCCATCTCTCCAGCCCCACATGGCATTCTCTTAAGCAGGTGTTTGTTGGAGGTTGGTTTGTCTGCCAAACTTTTATATTGTACTCAGGTTACAGTAGAGAGCAAAAGCTCCAGGTTTAACCTAGGTTGGCTCAGGTTGGAGTGCAGTAAAGAATGCCAGTGTACTTCTACATGTTTGTTCATTGCTGAGTCTAGTGGTGCAGGCCTGCACTCCTAGGTACTCAGGAGGTAAAGGAGGGAGGATAGAAGTCAGGATTAGGTTAGGCGACTCTAAGAGTCCTTGTTTCAAAACAAAATTTAAAGAGGTATGGCTTAGTCTGTGTGAGGACCTAGATGTAAAAAAATACAAACTTGTTCAGCTCTCCAGACCACAACTGTAATTTATACATAGGCATTATTAAGTAGTTGGGTTCTTGTCACAGAAAATTGGCCATTTGCTGTTTTTAAATTATTATCTCTCTCTCTCTCTCTCTCTCTCTCTCTCTGTGTGTGTGTGTGTGTGTGTGTGTGTGTGTGTGTGTGTGTAGAGGGGGGCAGACATGTGAAGGACAACTTTGAGTTAGTTCTCTCTTTCCACCATGTGGCTTCAAGTATCTCAAACTCAAATTGTCAGGCTTGGCAGGTACCTACTGAGCCATGCTAGCCATTGAGCTAGCATGTCATATTTTTGATCACCCTGCTTCTACCACCCAACTTCTGTCACTAGGTTATAGTAAGGCCCTTTGTATTGTTTCTGACTATATTGTCAGTGCATAGTACATAAATATTTTGGTTAATGGATCATTGTTTATGGTAGGTTACATTTAAAGAAAGATATATTAGGATCAAAATCTGAGAAAACCTAGTGTTCTCCTAGGTTGAGTTTTAAGAAACTCAAAGTTACAGGTGGTTTTGTGGGGAAGTAAAATGTTACTTGTGCTTTAGACGAAGAATCTGAAAGTAAGACACAGGCTAGATTTCATTTGAGAAATACCAGCATCAACCCCAAGACTGATAACTCCCAAGACATTACTGTCAAGAGAGAACCACTAAGAAGGCTGTCATATAATATTATAAAAGATACCCATCTCAACAAATGAACAATTAACTCTCAACATAGAAAACAAAAGACCAATAAAAAGAAAAAAAACCTATTAAATGAACTAAACAAAAGAACACAGGATCTGAATGAGAACTGGATAGAAATCCTGGAGGAAACAAGTAGCTTTCAAGATCAAAATGACAAATTATTTGGCAACCCTTATAACAAATTAGATCAAACAGAAGAAAAAAGTAATAGCTTGAAGACTGAATTGTTAATGTCAAACACAACAAAAGAGAAGAAAGCTTGAAGAGAAAATCCAAGTGCTTTAGGATACTCTTTAAGATAGCAAATATTTGGATCTTTGGCATACCCGAGGAAGAAGAGCTATAGGTTGTGGGGATTAAAAACAACAACAACAACAACAAAAACTAATAACTCCCCCAATCTTTGAAAAGACATGGATATCTGGGTGCAAAGAAGCATTTAGAGTCTCAAACAGACATGACCATACCCAGAAATAACATTGCATAACTGGAGAAGCCATTCCAAAATCCATGCGAGCACAAAATATTTCAAGTAGCTAAGGACATTTAAGCAAAACTGTAAAACTGTATTGGAACCAAAATAAAATGTAAAGAAAATAATTCAGGATATTGACACAGGTAGATTTCCTAGGTAAGACTTCAAAAATAGAGAAAACAAGAAATGTCTGGAATTATACTCAAAAGTTCTGCCCAGCAAAGCAGATAGTCTTCACTTTGCCAACCTCTGTAGCTTGCAAAAGTCTGTTGTGGTTTGAATGAAAATGATCCCCATAGGCTTATATATTTGAAAACTTGGTCCTCAGTTGGAACTGTGGGGAAAGAATTTGGAGGTGTGCCCTTGTTGGAGATGTATCACTGGAGGAGGCCTCTGAGGTTTTAGAAGCCACTGCCATTTCCAGTCTGCTCCCTGCCTCTTGCTAGTGGTTCAAGATGTGAGCGCTCAGTTGTTTTGCTGCTATGCTTTTGCTCTGTCATCTAGGATTCTAACCCTGTTCGAACCATTAAACACTTTCTTCTGTAAGCTGCCTTGCTTTCAACACGGTAATAGAAAAGTAGATAGTACTTAGTCTTCATTTATTCATTTTTTAGAAGATTATATAATGAACTTATAAATTTAACACAGTTCAAAGTCTTCTGGCAAATAAAAACTACAGTGAGATTCCATTACTACCCATGTTACAGTAGAGAAATATTTTTTAAAGTAGAATTTGGAGGAAAGGGGCTTTTACCATGCACGAACTGTTAGGAGTAAATTTAATACAACCAGTACAGTTACAATGTCTTGTTTTGTTTTGGACTTGTTTTCTACTAAAAAGACAAAAGTTATTAATTATAAAGGTCTCTGTATGATTCCCAGTCTTTCTAGCTGTTTCTCCCCTAAACTAAGTTCCTCAAGTTAGAGCTTGTGTCTTCTCATATTTGAATTCTTAGTGCTTATCAAATATAAGAAAGTACTCAGTACATTATTGAGTGAGTTTTAATGACTAGCAAGTAACTGTAGAAAGTTCTCACCACTGTAGTTACTGTGTTTCTGAGCTGTGATCTTCATGTGTAATCTGGGCTAGCCTCAGACTTGGCAGCGTCACTACCACCTAACAATCACCAGTAATGAAATTAATGACACTAATTAGGTCTGGTCTCCTACCTCCTTAAATATGTCAAATGTCTCTGCTATAGTTTAGATGTCTGTTAAACACTTCCCAGGTAAAGATACATAATTCCATATATCAGTAGAGGGAAAAGAGTAATTTTCCAAAGAGGGCTTGAAGATGACATGAAACAAGTGTCAGACAATTAGCAATTCTGATTCCCTGGGGCTGTGGCATAACAGATGAAAGAGCTTGCTTGCTGAACAAGCATGAGGACCTGAATTTGAATCCCCAGTACCTGTGTGAAAAGCTGGCTATTGTCATGACTGCTTATAACCCCCATACTGGAGAAGATGTGGGTAGCTCATTGCCAGCCAACCTGCCTAACTGAAAAACTAAGCTTCAGATTTATTGAGAGACCTTCAGTGAGTAAGGACAGAATGCCTATGCCAGGTACATACATGGAGACACTGCACAAAACACTCTGGAAGGAGCTACTACTAGGACCTGTGCATCTAAGAGTCAGATTATTGACTGTTATTCCTTACTAGCCCTGAGGCCAAGGCTAGTTCCTATGCCTCCTTTGCTACCTCAGGCAAACAAGGCTCTAGAACTTGTAAAATTTCTTTTTTTTTTCTGTTTCTATGGTTTTGAGACTTACACCTTTCCCATTCTCTTTTGCTGTATTGTGCTTTCACTAACCCACACAAATTTGTTTCCTAGTTTCTGGTGGGATTCTAAGATGAGTAGTGAGGTTGTTGGCTTTCTTGGGCAGTTTCCCCCATCACATACGACAAAGTTTCTTCTATATAACTCCCATGCTGGCTCTGCCCCTATTTCTTCACCCGTTAAGTAAGTTTAGAGTGAATGGTTTTACATTTCACACTCTCTACCTGGCTGTTCTACAATCAGTAACCAGGGATTTTTGAACAGCTGCAGTGTAAAAAGATCACCATAATTCAGGTTTTTCTTTATCTTCCATAAGAACTTTTGACATGTTTCTTTTCCCATTTCATCACTTTCTTTTCTTTCTTTTTTCTTTTCTGTTTATTTATTTTTGACAGTGTTGCTACATATCCCTGGCTGGCCCATTAGTGGCTGTATATCTTAAGGTGGTCTCCATCTCAAAAGCAGTTTTGTTTCAGCTCCCCCAGTACTCAGTTTGAAGATATAGGTCACCATGCTTCGCTTTTCCTGGCCATTTTTTTAAACAAACAAACAAACAAACAAAATAGTCTCTTAGTTAATTTTCTATTGGTATGAAGAGACACCATAACCACGGCAACTCATAAATAACAGTATTCAGTTATTGCTTATGTATTTAAGGGTTAGTTCATGACCATTATGGTGGAAAGCAGATAGGCATGGCGCTAGAGCAGTAGCTGAGAGTTTTACACCCTGATATGCAGGCAGAAAACAGATACTGGGCCTGCTGTGGGGTTTTGAAACCTCAAGCCCACCTCCAATGACATGTCTCCTAACCCTTCCCAAACAGTTCCACTAATGGGTCCTAAAGGATTCAAATATGAACCTACGGAAGCTATTTTTCAAACCACCACACAGGGTCTCACTATATAATCCTGGATAGCCTAGAACTTGGCTATGTAGATCAGGTTGACCTCAACTCAGATTAACCTGCCTCTGCCTCCTAAGGGATTAAAGGCATGTGCCACTCTTAGAAAAATAATTTTTTTCAACTTAAATAGCTGACAATTTTATTTTTATATGTTACAATATAAGTGAAAACTGTACTTTTCTATTGCACTTCTCCCCTCCAAAACTATTCTCTGCTAGGAAGGTGGAAATCTTGTCATGGAGCTAAAGATACTCAGGCTCAGCACAGTGATCTCTGATGAAACAGAACAAGAAAAAAAATTTGATAAAGAGCCCTTCTGCTCTTATCTGTCTGGATGAGTCATGCCAGGCTGAGGGAGCAACATCATGGTTAGAGTGGGAGGTCTCATCATTGGAGAACTAGGCATCATGGGCATGTATGCACCTTCCCCTGAGTGGCCTCATCCCAGGAGCAGGTCCTATGGACATCATGCCAAGAGGAGGGCCCATCCTTAGCATCATGGGAGGGCTTCCTATATGGAATGCAGGGATCATGCCTTGGCAAAGAGGACCCAGGAGACTTGAGGGGGTGGGGAAGTGGGATCATAGTCCCTACAGGAGAAGGAGCAGAAAGTATAGTTGGAGATATCTTTCCTTGTTGAAATGTTGTTTTGTCAGTCAGGTTTGGGGCCTGCTCTTGCATCCATTTCTGACAATAGTCTTTCCAATTCTCCTTGTGTTTCCTACCACTGTAGTGTGTCTTCCTCAGATGGAGACTCATAGTTAAGATATGGATCACAGTAGTCACAGTAAAATTTAAGCCTGTTGCTACGCAGGCTGTTAACTAGCCAATCAGATGATTAAAAACAAAAACAACAGAAAAAACAAAACCTTAAAACCATAAGAGACACACATGTATGGTTTGTTTCCATGAATGTTAAGAGAATTTCTTGTATATGCCTAGGAAATTTGGAAACTAAGAGGAAGTATTAGTAGCTTTATGTTATTTGGGATGAGAAGTCAAAAATTATTTTTCTACTAAAACTAACCAAACCAAACAAATATGAACCTAGTTTAACTCTTCAAAAGGACATGAGGCTTTGAAGACTTAAGAAAATTAGAATTTTTGCTTAATTTGTTGTTCTCTGCATATGTGAGAAAAGTATTAAAGTATATAAAAAGACATTGAATGTAAACAAACTAAAGGATTTTACAAGAACAAGAAGGGAGAGTCTAAATTGTCTCAAAGATATGTGGAGTTAGAGTGAAGCAATCCAGATCCTAAGAAACATACCTTGGTGTATAAAACATTTTCATCTGAGAATGCCTTCAAACATAGGAAAGCTGAACTTGCACCTAGTCCTTGTATTCTAAAATCAGGTGACTTCTTTATCTCAGGATCTGATGCTGTCAGCACCCTGGATACTGTTCCTATGGCTGACTGATAATAGGTCAGGGCAGTGCTTTTCCACATCTCTAGGAAGTCTTGGGAATTGAGAGGGTTTGAATGGAAGCTGCACTTAGATTAGAAGACAACCTGTTAGTCTTGGACACTATGAGGGCAACAGATTCTTTTCCTGATTCTGTGCTCCAGTGTATGTTCCAGTATGTCTGTATGTGCATGATATTCTCAGTAGTGGCACGTGAAAATGGAGGGACATTGTAATATTCAATAAGTCATATTACCTTTTAATTTGTGTATATGTAGGCAAAACTATAAAGTGCCCAAAATGATAATTGGGTCTATGTGAGAAGACAAATCTTGAGTGTTAGAATTTGGAACAGTGTTTTGGTTTTGGCTTTTGTTTTTTTAAGACGGGTTTTCTCTGTGTATCACCGGCTGTCCTGGAACTTGCTCCATAGACCAGGCTGGTCTCAAAGAGATCTGCCTGCCTCTGCTTCCTAAGTGCTGAGATTAAAGGTATGTGTCACTGCCCAGCTAGGAACAGTATTATTTTAATTAACATAATACTTCAGTTTTTAATAAAAGCATATTTCAAAACTTTACATCAGTTACATATATTTTTTATTTTGTCATTTTTAATATGAGAAAACTACTTAAAATACAATTACATTCAATTTTTAATTGAAATTATAGTTACCAGTAGGACATAAATTATGTTAAAACCTTTGTAGTGTGGTGATGTCATTTGAAGTAAGTCATGTAGTATTTATAAATTATATACTTGTATCACCTACATTATCAGTCCAGCAGAATACCCAGACATGGCCAGAGATAAAAAGATTCTATTTTCTTATTGCACATGTGAAAACTGCATCTTGCACCTTTTTAGCTTGAATGTTGTGCATGCATGCTTGTTAAGGTATTGGTACAGCACATGCTTGAAGTTTATTGCTTTACATCTTAGGGTTCCTATTGCTGTAAAAGTCGACATGACCAGAGCAACTCTTACAAAGAAAAGAGCATTTAATTGGGGTGGCTTACAGTTTAGTCTGTTAGAAGTTTAGTCAAAGATTTAGTCTGTTATTGTCATGGAGGGAAGTATGGCAGCAGGCAAGCACCTTGGTGCTGGAGAGGTAGCTGAGAGTTCTATATCTGGATCTGTGGGGAACAGGAACTGACAGTGAGCCACTAGGCTTGGCTTGATCTTCTGAAACCTTAAAACCCACTCCACAGTAACATACTTCCTCCAACAACAAGGCCACACCTATTCCAACAAGATCATTCCCTAAGAGTCTATGGGGGACATTTTCATTCAGACCACCACAGCTTATAATTTACGTATTAGGCTGATTGCTTTTGTGTGTCAACTGTACATTAGCTAGAGTCATCAGAGGAAATACTCTCATTTGAAGCTCAATGAGATCCAGCTGTCGGGCATGTTCTCATTTAGTAATCAATTGGGAGGGCCCAGCTCACTGGGTGGTGCCATGCCTGGGCTGGTAATCCTAGGTTTTATAAGAAAGCAGTCTGAGCAACCCTTGGGAAGTAAGCCAGTAAGCAGCTCCTCTCTTTGGCTTTTGCATTAGCTCCTGCCTCTGGGATCCTGCCCTGTTTAAGTTACTGTCCTGACTTCCTTTAGTGACAAACAGCAATACTAAAGGGTAAACAAAATAAGTAAATAAACTCTTTCCTCCCCAACTTGCTTTTTGGTCATGGTGTTTTGTTGTAGCAGTAGAAACCCTAAGACAAATTAGTACCAGTATAGTGAGCTATTGCTGTGACAGACCTGACTGTGTTTCAGGGAGGATTATGAAAAGACTTTGAAACTTTGGACTAGAAAAGCCATTGAATGTTAAAAGCTCTGTGGGATGTTCTGTGGGAACTTGGAAGATAAGAATGTTGAGAGCAGTACAGAAGATGTAAGCCTGGCTTGTGAAATTTCAGAGGTAAGTTTAAAAATTATTAGGGTCATTTGTTTTTTTGAATTATGATTCTATGGTTCTGGTTAGCTGGGGCTAAAGAATCAGCTGTGATTAACAAGATACCACAACTAAAAGGTAAAATTTTGCTTTGCTGAAATACTTGATGCTGGTCAGCTGAAGCTAAGAAATAAGTAGCGATTAAGAAGAGGCTGGCATCCCTGAGGTGAAATCTTCTGGGAAGTGTTTTTTGAGAGCACAGAGAAGCTGTGTTCCAGAAGTAACCAAGATAGTACCTTGTGTTGGAATTCATAATGTGTAAATGTCACCCAAGTGGTACTGGTTTTGAAGGCATGAAGGAGCAGCTGAGCTTTGGCACTGTGAGAGGGCAGGAGAGGCCCTTTGGTGAAGGTGCATTCTCAGTGGCAGTTGAAAGCCCAGGACTGAAGGGGTCATCTAAAGAAGCTGAGGTTTGACACCATGAAGAGAGCCTATGAGAGGCTATTGGCGAAAGTGCAGCCCAGTTGCAAGCAGAAGACCTCAGCATTTTGGAGATGCCAGTACCATAGAATGACCACCAAGAACAGTAGCAACAGTGGAGTAGAGCCAGCTGGAGCCTAGATGAGCTGTGTGTACTGCAGAGGACAAAACTGGAAAAGCTACCCAAGCCCTTTGGAGGAGTCCAGAATATTGTGAGTTGATCCTGGATAATGGGACATAGAGTTATTTATACTGTTGGAGCTTGATTTTTCTTAGTTCAAATTGTGATGGTGCCCTGGTTCTTCCCTCTTGAAGAAAGTATTTAATTTTGAATTCTAAAGGAGCCCACAGAAATAGAAATGCTAAGACATATGTTTAAACAAAGTATTTGATCCCCCACTCCTACACTGCTTTCAACTCCACAAATTATGAAGCAAACCTGATGTGGGATATCTTTCTGTATGCTGTGAATATATGTTGCTCCCATTGGTTAATAAAGAAGCTGTCTTGGCCTATATGGTAAGACAGCTTGCAGCCAGGCAGGAAATCCAAGAGAGAGGGAGCAGAAAGGCAGAGTCAGGGCATATGCTGCCAGCTGCCCTGGGAGCAAGATATAAGGTAAGCCATGAGCCACTTGACAATACATAGATGAATAGAAATGGATTAATTTAAAATGAATGAGCTAGCTAGCAAGTACCCTGAGCCATAAACCAAACAGGATTAGTATAAGCCTTTGTGTGTTTATTTGGAGCTAAATGGCTTCGGTACAAAGGAAACTTCCAGCTACACAGACCTACTAAAAAGAATGAATATATGTTACGTTTTGCAGCTAAAAATGGTTTCCATCAATATTGAAGGAAGTTTAGAGGGCACCTAATCCTTCTATTCATAGTACTAGAAAGGAAACGACTCAGAAAATTAATAGTGTACTGATGATCATGTTACTACTAAACCACTCAGTGTGGTACTGATTTCCATGTGTTCTGCTCTGATGGCTAGATAACTGAACCGAGTAAAATGTGGATTCCTGATAACAGGGTTCAAACATAAACTCTTGTTTCAAGTACAGTACCTCTTGGAGAGGCAGGAGAATCTCCAACAAATCAAAAAGGAAAACACAACAATCCACATTAAGTAAAATAATGACCTATTTCCTTTAAAAAAAAAATCTAATATGATTGTTTCTATTTTTTTAAACATCTGATTGTTCCTAGTTTCATTCTGTGTACTCAAATCATATACATTACTCTCTAAAATAAATCAGTGTCAAACAACTAAACAATTCTTCTGTCATTAACTTTTCTTTCTTTTTTGTTTTGTTTTTTCAAGACAGGGTTTTCCTGTGTAATAGCCCTGGCTGTCTTGGAACTAGTCTTGTAGACTAAGCTACCCTTGAACTCACAGAGATCTGCCTGCCTTTCCCTCCTAAGTGCTGGGATCAAAGGTGTGTGCCACCACTGCTAGGCTCTAACTTTTATCAAACAGTTGTAGGCACATTATAATTCTTTTCTTTTTTTTCTGTATACTTTATTATTATTATTATTATTATTATTATTATTATTATTATGAACAAAGAATCCTTTTCAATAAAATGTACAAATACATTATTGAATTTGCACTGGAAAAACTTTTCTTTGAGTTGGGTCTTCCTATGTAGCCCAGAGTAACCTCTTAACTAGTGTTCCTCCTGCTTCAACTTCTAGAATGTTATAATTATAAGCTACCTCAGAAAATTCTTCTGAAATCTAATCTAGAGGGAAACACTTTTCAGATATTTATATGCTTGAAAATAGAGGAAAACTATGTAGCCTTCAGTGACAGATATTGGAATAGAAAAGTCCTATCCAGATACAGTGACTCATAACTAATTCCCGCAGTTGGAGTTAGGGACAGAAGGTTCAGGGTTAAACATCATCCTCAGGTACATATCCAGTTTGAGAATAGGCTCAGCTATATGAGGTGTGGTTTTTTTTTTTTTTTAATTTGTCTTGTCTTTTTAATAGGTGGGGAGAGACCCATGGGTGCAGCAGCTCAGTAAGTTAGGGTGCATGCTGTGAAGCATGATGACAGGCCAGCTCAGTCCTCAGAACCACTGTGAAGGGACAGAATCAACTCCTGAAGGGACACTTTAACTTCCATATGCACTCACACACAGAATAATACATTTTTAATGCTAAACATGGACTATATAAGGAACTAAAACAAGAATACATACCAAAACTGGGACATAGGTCAAAGCCAACATGAGGAATAAAGCAAAGTAGAAAAAGAGAAGTAACCACAGAAAACCCAAATCAGGAAATGAGAGTAAAATGGCAGAAGATGGGGACATTAGAAATTCTTTATAAAGTAAGCCAGAGGAACAAATAGGGAAACATTGTTTTCCTAACTAGAAGGAAGAAATAGACATTTACTAGCCCAGTGAACTTAGATTGATAGGGAGTCACCCTGCTCCATGGGTACAGGTGACTTGTCTTAGTCCTGGGGACCTAGTAGCTTGGTAGTTATAACTATGGTGAATTACTGTTCAAAACCTCAATTTTGTGAACTGTAAGTAGAAAGTGATTTTGTTGTGCTGTGGGAACGGTTCAGTAGATAAAGTACTTGTGCAAGCATGAGGACCTGAGTTCAGATCCCCAAAGCCCATGTGATTGCTGGGTGTGGTGGTGTGTACCTGGGACAGTGCCGAGATAGGTCTCAGGACCTTGCTGGCCACACACAAACACACTCATGTACACCCTGTAATTTTGCCCCTGTGAAAGGATATTATAAATGTTACTATAAAGGACACTGTTCATAAAGCAATATGAAAATAGCACCATGGCATATTGCTGTGATTCCCCACACTTGGGAGTAGAAGCAGGAGGATCAGGAGTTCAAGATTATTCTCAACTATATAGCAAGTTGGAGACCAGCTTGAGCTACATTGAAAAAAAATGTGGGGATGGGGGAGAAAAGGGCAGAGTATGGTAGTCATTGTTATTTACATATCCCTCTGTTTTTGGTCTTTTTCATTGATACCTTAGATAATGGACTTAGTTGTTTCACATTCTTTTTGCTTATTTAATTTTTTTCAAAAATGGATTCTCTGTACTTTTGGCTGTCCTAGAACTCACTCTATAGACCAGGCTGGCCTTGAACTCAAAGAGGTTTCCAGATAAAAGGTTCCCATTTAAGCTCAGTAAAATGAGAAAAAGTTAAAAGAGATCAGCCTTGCAGTGCTACCTTTTACCTTGCCCATGGGAAGACTTGTAAGAAAGAAGAGTGCTAGGTGGAGAGCAGAGCCAGTGACTGGCAGTGCTAACTGTGCAAGCAAGAGGACCTGAACCTGGATTCCAGCCCCATGCAAAAAGCTAGGCATGGCCACACCCATGTCTGTAACATAAGCACTGTATGGGACAGACAGGAGAATTGCTAAAACTTGCTGACCCCAGCCCAGCTCCAACTTCAATAAAACACCTTGTCTCAAAGAAATAAGGCAGAGAGTGATAGTGCAGGACACCGATTCCCTTCTCTGTACCACATACAGGCAGCCATACTGACACACACAGCCTTCTTATTGATGACAGCAGCAGATAACATGTATATAATGCTTTTTGGAATGTTTGCTCTCATTGTCCTCTCTTGTCTCCCACCTTTTCCTTCCTCTTCTCAACTAGTTCTTAATAAAACTAAGAACATGTTGACACTAAAACCCTGATAGGAAGCACCAAAGTGTCAGAGTAAGTCATCCGGAAGAAGTACCAAAGATGTCCCACATGTGTGTACTAAATTTTTTCATATTGCCAGAGATTAGCAGAAATGGACTAATTGACTCCTATGTACTAATTCTTTGGGACAGCACTGAACTCCTACAGGATAGACGTATGCAGAGTAGTGAGATAAGCAGGCAGTCTCTTGGCTCCAGTCCCATTACCTTTGTGGGAGGGAGCCTGCTATGAAAGCCAACTCAATGCCAAAGACTTCACTAGAGATGGTTCCAAAACCACAACCACTGAGAGTTAAAAACTCCAGTGTAACAGACTAGCCAGGCCTCTGTAGGTCTTTTGTGGCAGGGTCTGACTACAGTGGAGTTCAGTGGCCTTTCACACAGAAGTTCAGAGATTTTTGTCACAAGCTTCTGTGATATGACAGAGAACTGCTTTGACCAATTTGCTGAGCCTGGCATGAGACCACAACAACCAACTAGTTCTGAAAACCAAAAATAGCCTCACAATCTAAATCAAGACACATAGTGAGTGACCATCCTGAGTCACTCAAACTCACTTGCTACATCCGTTATTTTTGGATAACTTTAGTGGGGCTGAAAGTACTTTGTTGCTGGTTCTTCCCTCCAAACAAGAGTACTAAGGCGGGAGCTAAGTCATGTGGCTTTGTCTGGTTTACCACAAAACTGCAGCTGCTATAATGTTACTGCGTAGCTGTGGAAAGCCCACTGCCAATTAGGGTGGGATGGTACTATCTGTCTGAACTGACTGAAGTGCCCAAAAAATCTTGCCTTTACAACCTTTCCTGAGAAAACTTACCTCTCTTAAAAGCAAGTTAACCTTTCCACAGGTTCTAGTAAATGAGAGCTTTCCATGGGTTGGATGAAAACGGAGCATATTTCTCTTATTTAGGTTTTATATCTACTTAAGATGGTAAACTAATTTTATACGTGTTTATAATTCTACAATTTTACTTATTTTGACAATAAGTGTATGTAGTGCTTTTATTGTCCCCTATTACTTTCTCTTGCCTCTGTCCCCTCTCCTTCTTTTCATCTAGTATAGCATGACTAGGAAGTATTTACAAGTGCATAGGAAACTTAGCAACTTACCAGTAGCTACATTGCTGAAGAAAATGTCTCCCTCTTTCTCAGCCAATTATTGGAGGAAGGCTGAAATATCAGAGAGAGAAAGTCAATTCTCACCCAGCTGTCTTGCAACTTCCTCAGCCTTGCTCCTGGTTGCCAGTCGCTTCTGTTCTTTCTGGGTTTCTAGAGCCCTTATATACTCTATCCCATCCAGGATTAAAGGCCTGTAGCCTTGAACTCACAGAAACAGAAGAAGTTCTGTCTATGGAGTTATGGGATCAAGGGTGGAGGTCACCACTCCCGATCTCCCTGTGCTGGGATTAAAGGTGTGTGTGATTGAATCAGCTGTGTATCTTTGTAGTCAAGGTTTAAGAATTTCCTGAACTGTCTGCCTAGGATGTTACTGTGTGCTCTCTCCTCAATATTCAAGTTTTATTAAATGTGTAATATATATCCACAAGTTGCTCAGGGCTCAGAGGGCAGTGGAGCCTATAAACTCCTATCCTATCCATGCTGCAGTGTTGATAGGCCCAAGATTGGTGCAAGCAACTGTAGCTGCTCTGAGTTAATACCTGGAAGATAGTGTCCATCACATTCTTCCCCTCCTCTCCCTCTTACATCTTTCAAAACCTCTTTTATGTGAAATTCTCAGCTTTGCATATGGAGATATTACTTCCTCCTTTAGGGCTAAGCACTTAGCTTTTCTCAGTGCTTTATTTAACTAGTTATGAGTCTTTGTAGTAAACTTCTCTGACCACAACTGAGAGCAATGCTAACCTATGGGGATAAACATAAGTATTTAGAAGATAGTTTGATGGGCCCAGTATATACACTTAGAAAAACACAGTAGTGCACTGTAGTGCTTTCTGCATTATGGCATATAAACTCTCTAGATACAGGCTTTTGACCAGGTTTTTAGTGCCAGGCATAAATCTCCTCCTGTGGAACAGGCATGAAATCCAATTAGGAAACAGCTGGTTGTCTCTGTAACAGTCATGCTGCTATTGATTTGGTGGGCTCATTTTGACCATCAGGTTAGTAGTAGAGCACACAGGGTTCATACCTGAATAAGGCGGTTGACTTTTCTTTCCAGCTCCTGACATGATGAAAACAGGGGAAAAGGTTATGAGTTAGTTCCAGTTTGATTTCTCTATCCTGCACCCACGGAGTGGGGATTTTTAGCAGTAGAATCTTACTATCTAGTTTTGGAGAGCAAGAAGGGTAATAGAAGTCTGTGTTGTTTGGGGAGTCTCAGGGGTCTCATTAACTCAACTCACAGGGAGGTATCCTTTCTCTCATGCAGATTTTCATTTAATAGCCTATGGTTTCTGGAGCATATGCAGTTAATTCTGTTGAAATGCCTTTTAATTAAAATTTTAATTAGCCTACAAAATATTGGATTTTTTTTTTGGCTTTTTGATAACTCCTTAATTTTGGTTGATCTTTCCTCATTTCTTCTTCCTGTCCCCCATTCCTAGGGAGATGCAGCTCCAAATAGGGAGCCCATGACGGACCAAAGTATAGATACCACCAAAGTCCAATTTGATGAACCAAGGAGTTTTATTGAGGTTATTTACAGGAGTATTGGTGAAGGATTACTTACAAGACCAGAAACAACTCAAAGACAGCTGCATCCCAAAGCCTACCCCAGCATGGGCGACAGCTCACAGAAGCTGGAAACCTGGAGAACACTGCACAGCCTGCAGGAAGTTCAGCAGGCTGGAGGGTGTCTGTTCCAGGTGATTCAGTTGGTCTAACCCTCTCCCAGGCAGCTCATCTGCTCTGGTCTCACAGTCTTTGCAGCTTGGTGGTCTCAGAGTTGACTCTCTGCAGTCTTCGTTTACTATGACAGGGTAGATCCTAGGGGATCTGGTCAGCATCAGGGACTTACTGAGGTTATATTGAGTTGTTTAGCCTTTCTGTTTAAGGAGCTTCCCTACAGGATGGAATGTTTTGTTTTTGGAGGAAATTTACACAACATCCACCTCTGTCTAAACCTCTTCACCCACATTTCCCCCTCTATTTATACTATGATTGTGAATCTTATAAACATATCCAGCTTATCAAATGCATTATCCGTATCTGTAAATGTTACTTTCATGAGCATATCACCCTGTTTTTGTTACCACTCCAACCTCACTCATTCTTTTCCTAGTCATTGCTGCTTGGCATTCTTTGTTCGTGCAAAGTACTGAGGTCATTTTTGCCTTCATATCTTTACATTTGCTGTTGGCTTAGCCTGGGTTGTCTTTTTAGCATCTCTATATAGTTGGCTTCTTTTTGTCACTTAAGTCTCAGTTCAAATATTCCTGGGGAAAACTTTATAAATCATTTTGGCTGAAATAGTCCATCTCCATCAGTTCCTCTGTGATGTGGCACCTCATCTTATCCTTAGAACATTCTGACTACCTGCTAACTCACCACTTAATTTATTTACTGTTTGTTATCTACAGTGAAAGTCAATGAAAATAGCAACTTGTCCCTGTTCCTCTTGCAGCCCAATTGTGTAGCTACTATCTAACATGTAACAGCAGTAAATACATTAATTGTTTCAAATTTGTCACCCTTTATGTAGAGAATTCATGCCTAAATGGCACAAGGGCTAAGATATGTTCACCAGCACTTTTGCTAACAGTAAACGGGCTGAATGACTCATGGTTTAAGATTTTAGTTGTCTGGCTTGGCACTCTACAATTGATCCTATCACTGAACAGCTGCCAAATACCCACTTCACTTAAGTTTTGTAGTTCACCTTGAGAGCAAAACCCGATAAGAGTTCAAATAAAATTTTAATACTAAAAAAGAAAGATGAGATATGATTTAGAATAAACAGCCGAAAAAGTATCTGTTTTGAGCTTGTAACTTACATGGTAATTACTAACTGGGGAAAAAAAAAAACACTGAAAATAAAAATAAAAGCCCCACTCTCCCCTTATTTAAAACATTAACTGGAGAGTTTGAACCAATGCAATAAGATAAGAAAATTAAGACTTGAGATAACAAGCCAGGCTTGATAGTTGAAGGGACTCTGGACAGCTTTAGCATGGTGAGCATGACTCTGCCACGCCTTGCCCTTCTCTCCCATATCCTCTGCCTTGCTAAAAACCATTTGACTAGGTGATTTTGGGGTCCTAAGCCATTACATTTTCTTTCAGTAGTGTATGGCTGTAAACTCTGCACTCGTCAGTCATACTGGCTGTGTAATGAGTTCCAGGCCAGCAAGTGTTGTGCAACTATTTTAAAGCAGAGAAGAAACTGTCTGTACAGAATAATTACTCATCAAGAAACTACTCCTCCCACTCATATTCTCTCTCTCTCTGATTGAAGATATGCCTAACACCTGTCCTCTGCTAACATCTGCATTCCTTCATGTCTACTTTTATCCTAAAACATGGAGAAAACATCATCCTTGCTGTTAAAAAATTTGTCATTTTTCAGTGCTTTGATAGTTGGACCTTGGTAGTCAGCCTCAGGAGGAGGAAGTGGCCAAATAAGAAAATAGACTTTGGGGGCTAGCTTTAGGAAAGTAGTGATAACGGTCTTTAGCAAGCCAAGAGAATGGAGGAGACAGGCAAGGCTTGGCAGAGCCATGCTTTGGCCATGCTGACCAGAGTCCCTTCAGTGACCATACATATAATTGCAGGGCTAAATTGAAAAGTAATGGCTTAGTTTATTTGATGAAGAAATCTCAAGAAAGGATAGCGTCCAGCTGTGTCATGGTTACTACTTAGTGCTCTAATCCAGGTTTACAGTGACAACAGCTGAAGAGAAGAAAAAGAGAAGGAGGAGGAAGAAAAGAAGAATATGCTGTTTGATAAGGCAAAGAGTGTGAGGGATTGGACAAATGGCTTGGTGGGTAAAGTGCTTGTATAAGAGGCCCTGAGTTTTGATGCCTAGTAGTCACATAAAAGCCTAGATTATAACCCCAGTGCTTGGGTATTGGGTGGAGACACACAGACCTTGGGAGTTCAATGGCCAGTTAGGCTAGCTCAAACAGAGAGGGAGCCCTGGGTTCAGGGAGAGAAACCTTGCCTCAGAAGATAAGGAGGAGGATGATAAGGAAAAACACTTGAAGTTGACATCTGACTACATTGGTAAGCATGTACACACATGAACATATGCGTGCCCATACAGACACATGCAGACCTCACACAAAGAAGGAGTTTAAGGTTACAAAAAAGGCAAGTTCAAAAGCAGCTGTAATTGTTAGTGAGGTTAGCACCATTTTAAAAAAGGCTGACACAGGAAAAGTGTCCTGAGGGAAATATCCAATCCATCAAAAGCTCTGTCTTCTGACATTCCAAATGCATCTTAAAGGAGAGACCCTAACCTGAGAAGAGCATGCAGGGCTTCTCTGCTTGAAAGCAACTGAGTGTTTTTGAAAACAGAAGTGTTTTCCCCAGAGTCAACCAGGAAGGCATACCGGAGCTGGTGCAGGGTAGTGCAGGGACCAGGCTCCATCCCAAAGCTGACAGCAAAAATTGGCAGTGCTGACACATTGTACTAGTGTTGTAAGCATGAAGGATACAGGATTGAAGTGCCTTAGATTCTTGCAGCGTGGTTCCAGAGAATCAGTGAGGGCAGGCAGGGTCCCCGAAAGGGCCATAAAGAGGCCACTGCATGAAGTTGTGAAGGTAAAACCCAAGTTAAAATTAGAGACCCCAGGATATTGGTGATATCAGAGTTGTAGGGCATATGCTGAGGAAATCTGTAGGCACAAAGTAGAGCTGGCCTAGAGAGAAGTCATATATGCTACAGGTAGCAGAGTTGGATGGGTGAGGCTCCCTTTGGAACCCAAATGATTCTATCATAATCTCAAGATACCCGAATGGAACCGCAGGATTTGGTATTTTCATGCTAGAACTTTCTGGCCCAGTCTTTCCTTACTAGGCTCCCACTCTTCCCTGTTGGAACTGGAGCTTTTACTCTGTTCTGTTGCATGTTGGAACCATGTAACTTGTCTTTTGATATCCTAGAAGTTCACAGGTACAAGAGCACCTTGATTCTCAGAAGGCCTTTGGACTTCTGGACAGTGTTTGGGACTGTTAAAAGACTGGGTAGTTTTGAAGTGAGACTGAATACATTTTTCATTGTAAGATGTCCATGGGCTTATGAGGTCAAGGAATAGAAATTTATGGTTCCAGAGTGATGTGTTGGTTAAGTTGCTAAGAAGTGGGCTTGGGTTGATAATATTGTCAACTTGACAGAATCCAGAAACACATAGGAGAGAAATCTCTGGTCCTCCTAGACAGATTTAACTGAGGAGGAAGAACCCCCAAGATTTGGGCAGCATCATCCCATGAACTAGGTTCCCCAAATAAATAATAAGTAAGCTGAGTGCCACCTTTCATTTTTTTCTGCTTCTTCGGGCTCCTGAAGCCATGCCCTCCCCCGCTGTCATGGATTCTATACACAAATTGTGAACCAAAGCAAGCAATTGTTTTACCTGCTTTTCTATTGCTGTAATAAATCACATGGCCACAACAACTTATAGAAGAAATAGCTTATTTGGGCTATTGTTTCAGAGGAATGAGAGTTCATCATGGCAGCAGGTGTCAGGCATGCTAGTGAGAACAGCTGAGAGCTTACATCTTAGACATCAAACAGGAAGCAGAGAGCAAACTGGGAATGGTACAGGGATTTGAAACCTCAAAGCTCACCCTTAGAGACATACTTCCTTTAACAAAGCCTTACCAGTCTCCTAAACTGTCCCAAACAGCACCACCAACTGGGGACCAGGTGTTCAAACATCTGAGCCCATGGGAACATTCTCATTCCCAACACTACACCCTCTCTTCCTTTAGTTGCTTTTCCAGGTGCCAGGGCAGGAAAAAGCCTAATACACTTCTTTCCTTTCTTCCCCTTTCCCCTCCATTCCTCTCTCCTCCCCTGTCTCTTCCTCTCTCCCTCTCTACATCTTCATTTTTTCCACCATGTCCCCTGGGTTTGACACGAAGGCGTTTAGTTGATGGAAACAACTCTGTTGTTTGCTGGCTTCTAGATGTGGGATTTGGAGACAGAGGAGTGAGAGATGGTTCTGTTTAGACATTTATATTTTAATGCCAATGGCATGCTTTTATTATTAATATTAATAAGAGGGCTGGGGAGATGGTTCAGTCAGAGAAGTACTTACCACTTACCATAAGTATGAGGACTTGTGTTTGGATTCCCAACACCCAAATAAAAGCTGAAACAGCAGCGTGTACCTAAAACCCCAGTACTAGGAGAGGCACAGATGAAGATCCTGGGGCTGCTGGCCAGCTAGTCCCACAGAATCAGTGAGCTCGAGATTTAGCAGGAGAGCTTGTCTCAAAAAGAAGATGTTGAGGAAGACAGCCTGATGCTGACCTCTGTCCTCCTACTCATACATACATCCAACACATTTTATCATATATACACATACCACATACATACAAACACATGTAAAATATGTATAAGATTTAATAGGAAGGTTAGGAGGACAGAAAAAGTTAGATTTGGAGGACAAGATTATTTGTTTCATTTTATAAGTTACATTTATTTATTGTTTGTACATGTGTATGTGTGTGTGCATGTGCCATTGTTAGAAGACAGCTTGCTGGGGTCGGTTCTCTCCTTCCACCATGTCGGATCCAGAAATCAAACTTAGGTAGGCAGGCTTGACTGCAAGAACCTTTACCCCCAAAGACATCTCCCCAGCCCTTACTCACTTTTCCTTTCCCTTATCTATCCCCATACCCTCCCATTTGTCTTTGAGGGTCAGTGTGTTATCCAGGCTGACCTTAAACTCCTGCCTCAGACCCCCAAGTGCTGAGATTACAGTTGTGAATCACAAGCTGATTTTAACTATAGTTGAGAGACTAAGTAGATTATTCGGGTAAAGGGAGAATATGCAAATAAAACTCTGTAGATAAGATGGACAGAAGATGACAGTGGGGTAGACATTACAGGTGGTATTAACTAAAGTAGGAATATTTGAGACACCCAGGAGGAGGTGAGGAGAGGAAAGGAACTGAGGGCAAGGTGATACAGCAGAGGACCATAAAGTAAGTCAGAGCTGGAAGCAAATTCTATTCAGATCACTGCAAGCCAAGGGGAAATCTTGAGGAATATAGCCAACAGCTGAAATTGTCATTGGGAAGATTATACCATGAGCAGGTTCAGAGCTAACACATGTCTGAAAGGAACGTAAGAGGTGAAATCAAATTAATTGGGACAAAGTATAAGAGAAAGATAATAGATTATCCTCTCGAGAAATTTAGCAGGCAGAAAAGAGAGCTGTTGGCACATTTCTTTAGAGACACTCACAGTTAAGTAAACGGCTAAGTAAAGTATCCATCCACACTACATACTAGTGCCGGATCTGTGTGTCATGTGACTTCCCATGGCATATTCTATATTCTAGCTGGTCACCGGATGCTAGTAGAGACAGGAAAGATGACTCAGTGGATAAAGATGCTTGCTGCCAAGCCCGATGATCTGAGATCAGTCCCTAGACTCACTTGGTGGAAGGAGAAAACAGACTCTTAAAATCATCCTCTGACCTCCACACATGTGCCAAACAAACAGATGTCAGTGACCCTGAGAATTAATTTGGACGTGGAGCAGGAGAGGATTGGCAGTGTGGGAGACTTCACACATGTAGCAAGAAAGCACAGAGCCAGAAGCTCAGCTAGTTCACAGCCACAGTGACTTGTTCTGTATAGATGGAGTTTCTCTGTGTCTCAGTAGTTGCTCCCAAATAACTACTCAGAGATTTAATATTAATTTAAATATTGGGCCAATAATTTAGACTTGTTACTAATTCTTACAAGTTAAAGTAACCTGTATTTTTTTTTATCTACCCTCTGCCATGTGGTGCCTTCTTTTAACATGCACTCATGTTGTTTCTGTCTGCATCTGCTCCAGACTCCTCTGACTTTGCCCTTCTTCATTCCAGCATTCTCTCTACCCCCAAAATCCTGCCTAGCCATCAGCCAATCAAGTTTTTATTAATAATGAGAGCTTCACATTTTCACAGTGCACATTTTCCCTTTTTGTCTAAATAAGAAGCAAGGTTTTCACTTTAACATAGTAAAACTATATATAACAAAACATATCAAATAAGAATTACAGTTAAAATATTCAGCGCATTTATATTTGACAAATTTAGAGTAAATATTATTTATCTTTGTGAATTTAAAATCTTATGCTACTTTACCTTTTTGTCATAACTAAGAAAAACCTTAAGTCTAACTATTTAGTCTTTAACTCCATCAAAGACCCGGAAGAATGAAATGTTTCCTAACAACAGGGACATCTGGCTACTTGGACAGTCACTCAAAGTTCTTCTGTAACATTGGGGCATCCAGCTTTGCCCTACAGGCCTAGATTATCTGATGGACATTTTTGAGAAGCAGAAAATTTTGAAGGAATGATTGTCCTACTTTGTCTTGGCAAAGTTTGGCAGTTGCTTTTTTGTATCCTGTTGGTTCAGTTTGGACAGTATACTGTTAGCAAGTGCAGTTTTTTGCCCAAATCGCTAGCTTTTTGCCATAAAGAAAAATTCCATACAGAGTTTCTTTGATGCCCATCATCTTCTTTGAAATAGATTGGTACTGCCAGGAGCAGATATTTGTCTCACTGTCATGAAAAGCCTTAGGTTATTAAACATATTAAATGCTATATTATATAGGTCTTTGAAGTGCTTGAAGATCATTTATCTAAATATATCTGTGTATGACTTTGGAAACATATCTAACATGACTATAAGTTTGACTACTATAGATGACTATTAACCTGTATTAATTATACATTGCATTTTAAAATGTGCTGCATAAACACAATACACCAATCAGATACCCCAATCAAAAGTAGAAACATACATCCAGTATCACAAAATTAACTTTAAACTTATATCAGTAAACCAAAATCCATACCAATATAAAATATTTTTGAGATTAAGAATTGTTTTTAATTAAAGTAGATTCAATACCTCTTTTTTCTAGCATTCCTATATCATATCCCTATTTTTTTTCTTTAGGAAGAGATATTTGAATTTAACTCTTTTGTTAAGCCTTTTTTAAAATTTTGACTAATACTAAAAACAATTTGTAGCCAACTCCCTTTAAATGATAACAAAAATCTATAACCCATTTTTGGGAGAATATGAGTGTTGCCTTTTCTAGACTTTTCCTGTTATTTTGGGGCACTGGCATCTTTGGGGAAACCTTGAAAAAAATCAGGATAATTTTTAAGTCTTGACTGGAGTAGTCTGTGATGATGGGCCATCTCAGTCAGCAGCCTTGAAGCTGTTTTGGATACAGAATTTCGAGAAGACTGTAACAGAGGTATTTGGAAATGCTGGGTCACCTGGGCCATCCATTTTTATTGATGTCTGGTTTCCTTGTTCTGAACTATATAAACTTTTAAAGGTAAAATACATTTTTGCATTAATACAAGTATAGACTGTGTTATACACAAGTTAGCCAAAGATGATTTTTTGTTATATGTTTGAGTAGGTAAAATATACATTACGTGTTGTGTAGTTTTTCTAGGTTTATTTCTTTATGTCTGTAGTCAAGATTTTCAGGGAGTCTTCCCCAATCAAAACTGATACACATCAACCTGGAATGAATCCATAGCCTCTCATTTCCTGTGAAAATAAAAACATAAACCTTTCCCAAAGTAACATATCTTTTGACTTCCATTTTGAAGTCAAGATGCATTTTAAATATATAGATTGGTTTAATCCAGCGGTTTTTGTAATCCAGTGTCTCTTAGCAGCTGTCATTCCCTCATTAGCATTTAGAAAATCTAAAGATAACACTATAACATATAGAATCCAGACTCTGTGTAGTTCCCATCTTTTTTTCTCCCTGACACAAGGTTTCTCTATATAATAGCCCTAGCTGTACTGGAACTTGCTCGGTAGACCAGGCTGGTCTTGAACTCACAGAGTGCTAGGCTTAAAGATGTGTACCATCATCATGTGCCGTATTTTCCATCTTTATATGAGTTATTATATGTATTTTTTACTTTATTTCTTTTAAGGACTTTATTATCATTTTTAAAACTATTTTCTAATCTATGACTGTCTCTATCCATTCTCTTTTCTCTCCCAAGCCTATGCATATTTTTAAGCACACTGTAACCTGTTTAGAGGTCGTTTTTTATATAGATCTGTCTTTATTGAGCATTTATAACCTTTTCTGTCTACATGAGCAAAATCCTAAACTCACCACAGAGCACCCTGGCAGGGCTCCCATTGGTGATTCAAGCCTATAGGCAGTGGTTAGGAGAAGCCTCTCTGTACCATCGCCCTTGTAAGAGATTGCAGGAACTGCCATGCAGCTTAGCTCATGGCCTGCTGACAGGGCTGCTGCTGGCAGCTCAAGCCTGCAAGCAGCTGCAGGGAGATGTGTTTCTGTACTGAGGCCAGCATGAGAAACTTGAGACTAGGAAGCCTCATTTGGCTCCATTGTGTGTGTGTTTAGGACCCTTTTAAAGCTTTCTTAGGTCTTACATGGATGTAGGTGCCAGAAAGTTGGGTGCTATATGTAGGCGAAGTTTCTCTGTGTCTCAGAAGTCTCTTCCAAATAACTTCTTGAGACTTATTTTTTTTTTTTTAAAGATTTATTTATTTATTATGCATACAGTTTTACAGAAGAGGGCACCAGACCTCATCATAGATGGTTGTGAGCCACCATGTGGTTTTGCTGGGAATTGAACTCAGGTCCTCTGGAAGAACAGTCAGTGCTCTTAACCTCTGAGCCATCTCTCCAGCCCCGAGACTTATTATTAATTACAAATGCTCTGCTGATGGCTTAGACTTGTTACTAACTCTTACTACTTAAATTAACCTATTTATATTAATCTACATTCTGCCACATGGCATTCATTACCTCTCATTTTGTACCTCTTTTTTCCTCTCCGTGTTTTGATGGTGACTCCTCTGACTCTGCCCTTCTTCTTCCTAGCATCCTTATTCTCATTTTCCTGCCTAGCCTTATGCTGTCCAGCTATTGGTCAGGCATCTATCGCGGTAAAAACCCGCCATGAGATATGTTTTAAATGGGGTTTATTTTGTGAAAATCACTTACAAAACAGAGAAGGTTTTAAGAGAAAATGAAGGGATAAGGTTGCAGCGCGCCGGAGCATTTCTAAGGAAAACTCCTCACCCCCACACCGCACGTCTGAATTCCCGCTGCGCACACCCGGAAGCCGCGTCATCAGTCCGAAAACCCATGCAACTGGTCGGGAACTCTCTCGAGAGAATGCCGGCTTCCTGTCCTCTGGTCCTCTCCCTCGGAGGTCTACTTTCAGAATCCTTTCCAGTTAACCACGCCCCGCTCGTCTCCAGTCCTCTGACGCTATCGTTCACATG